>BOPN01003192.1:162500-165000 GCA_017312705.2 Penaeus japonicus | reverse complement strand
ATGGTTACCCTAAAGAGAGAAACTAACCAATAAATGAGATTTACAAAGATGACTACCCTAAAAAGAGAAACTAACCGATAAATGAGAATTACAAAGATGACTACCCTAAAAAAAGAGAAACTAACCGATAAATGAGAATTACAAACATGATTACCCTAAAATGAGAAACTAACCGATAAATGAGAATTACAAAGATGAATACCCTAAAAAGAGAAACTAACCGATAAATGAGAATTACAAAGATGATTACCCTAAAAAGAAAAACTACCCGATAAATGAGAATTACAAAGATGATTACCCTAAAAAGAGAAACTAACCGATAAATGAGAATTACAAAGATGAATACCCTAAAAAGAGAAACTAACCGATAAATGAAAATTACAAAGATGATTACCCTAAAAAGAGAAACTAACCGATAAATGAGATTTACAAAGATGACTACCCTAAAAAGAGAAACTAACCGATAAATGAGATTTACAAAGATGACTACCCTAAAAAGAGAAACTAACCGATAAATGAGAATTACAAAGATGAATACCCTAAAGAGAGAAACTAACCGATAGATGAAAATTACAAAACTAATTAGCTTAACAAGAGAAACCGCCCAAGCCACGTGCAGCCCTCGAGACAATATCCCAATGGCCGGAATGAGTGCCAGGAAATACACACAATCCAACCGGTATAAGGAGGAAGTGACGTCACTCCATGGTTATGATTCGGCCCTTTGTAGAGCAGCGACCGGCACGTGACGTCACAGTGCAAGGCGGCGCTGAAACGTATACATGTGTTGATGGTGTCTCGTTGTGTGTTTGTTGTTTGTTGACCTGTTTGTTTGTTTGCCTTTTTTTATTTTTTTTTAGTGCGTGTGTGTTCGACCTGCTTGTATGTTTATCAGTGTGTATGTGTGAAGGTGTTTATCGGAGCTATTGTAAACAAGTAGGGTGGCTATGATATGGTGTAGGGATGTTGTACAGTGTAGTGGCTGACAATTGAGTTCGTAGATAGCCCGAGTCGAGGACTAAGTCTCCATAGGCTACTGTGCTAGGCTTTTGAATGAGACCTTATGCTTATGAGAGATCCACTTTCCGCATGAGGGCTCGTTTTATTTTTCGTTTTTCTTTCAATTTCCTTCGCTTTCTCTCTCTTTGTCTTTCATTCTCGCTAGTTCTGTCTCTCTCTCTTTTTCCCTTTCTCTCTCTCTCTCTCTCTCTCTCTCTCTCTCTCTCTCTCGCTCTCTCTCTCTCTCTCTCTCTCTCTCTCTCTCTCTCTCTCTCTCTCTCTCTCCCCTCCCCCTCCCCCTCCCTATCACTTCTCCTTTCCATCTCTCCTCCCTCATTTACTACCACTACGACTCCTCTTCTCACTCCCACACCAACCCCCACTCCAACTCCACATCCCCTTCCCCCCACTTCCTCTCCCTCTCCATTCCCCCTTCTCTCACTCCATTCCCCCTTCCCCTTCCCCCACTCCCTTTCCCACCCTCATCCCCACCCTCACCCCCACTCCCTCTCTCCCTCCCACCCCCTCCTTAATTTCCGGTGTGATCTCACTATAACGCTGTAGGAGACGTTGCGAGCTCAGCATGTGGGCGTAAGTGAATGAGCTCCGGTGTGGGCGGTGTAGGGGCGAGGCGAGTGTCCTATAGGAGGCTTTGTAAGTGTGCCACTGTCAGATAAATGTGTACACTGAATAGTCTGTGGATGTGAACACTGAACAGTCTCTGGATGTGAACACTGAACAGTCTCTGGATGTGAACACTGAACAGTCTGTGGATGTGAACACTGAACAGTCTGTGGATGTAGACACTGAACAGTCTCTGGATGTGAACACTGAACAGTCTCTGGATGTGAACACTGAACAGTCTGTGGATGTGAACACTGAACAGTCTCTGGATGTGAACACTGAACAGTCTGTGGATGTGAACACTGAACAGTCTCTGGATGTGAACACTGAACAGTCTCTGGATGTGAACACTGAACAGTCTCTGGATGTAGACACTGAACAGTCTGTGGATGTGAACTCTGAACAGTCTGTGGATGTGTACACTGAACAGTCTGTGGATGTGAACACTGGACAGTCTGTGGATGTGAACACTGGACAGTCTCTGGATGTGAACACTGAACAGTCTCTGGATGTGAACACTGAACAGTCTGTGGATGTGAACACTGGACAGTCTCTGGATGTGAACACTAAACAGTCTGTGGATGTGAACACTGAACAGTCTGTGGATGTGAACACTGAACAGTCTCTGGATGTGAACACTGCACAGTCTGTGGATGTGAACACTGCACAGTCTGTGGATGTGAACACTGAACAGTCTGTGGATGTGAACACTGGACAGTCTGTGGATGTAGACACTAAACAGTCTGTGGATGTGAACACTGAACAGTCTGTGGATGTGAACACTGAACAGTCTGTGGATGTGAACACTGAACAGTCAGTGGATGTGAACACTAAACAGTCTGTGGATGTGAACACTGGACAGTCTGTGGATGTGAAC
>BOPN01003192.1:150000-152500 GCA_017312705.2 Penaeus japonicus | reverse complement strand
GCGGAGTTCTGTAATGGGGTTGGGTGGGGTGGGGTGGGGTGGAATAGGGTGGGGAGGGGTGAAGGGGTGGGATAGGGTGGGATGAAGGGGTGGGGAGGGGTGGGATGAAGGGATGGGGACGGGGTGGGATAGGGTGGTGCGAGGTGGATGAAGGGGTTTGGGTGGGGTGGGAGGAGGGATAGGGTGGTGCGGGTGGGATGAAGGGGGTGGGGATGAAGGGGTGGGGAGGGGGTGGGATAGGGTGGTGTGGGGTGGGATGAAGGGGTGGGGAGGGGGTGGAAGCTGGATGTGTGTTGTACTTTCTGGCGATCGGGCAGGAAGTGAATGTAGAGGGTAGTAAATTAGAAGGAAGGGGAGGGAGAAGAAGAAGGAGGGGTAGAGGGAGGGGGAAAGGTAAGGAGGAGGGGGAGGGGGAGGGTGAGAGGGAGAGGGAGGAGTGGAGATTGAGAAGGGCGAAGAGGGGGAGGAATAGTAACAGACAAAAGGGAAATGAAAAGAAAAAGACGAAGAAAGAGAAGTAGAAGACGACGAATAAAAAAAAATAATAAAAAACGATCACCCTTTCGTCCACTTCCACTTCCCGAAACCCCAAAACTTCTTCCGAAAACTTTTGACAGACATTAAAGAAAACTTCACGCAACCGGAAGACAACACAGAAGGAAAGCCAAGACGGATAAGTAGACAGCCACGCCCATCACGCCCATCAACACCTATGCCACTTCCCTTGCCTTGGCTGAACTTTTGCTTGGATATGACGTGTTGTTGAGGTTGGCGTCGGTTACTCTCTCTCCCTCTTTCACTTCTCTCCTTCTCTCTCTCTCTCTCACTCTCTCTCTCTCTCTCTCTCTCCCCCTCTCCTCTTTCCTCTTCCTTTCTTCCTCCCCCTACTCTCAATCCCTCCTCCCCTCCCCCTTTACTTCCTTTTCTTCCCCCTCCCTCCTTCCCCCCCCCCCCCCTTCCTTCCCCTCCTCTTTTCCTTCCTTCCTCCCCACCCTTCCTTCCCTCCTCCCTCCTCCTCCCTTCCCCCCTTCCTCTTTCCACCCTTCCCTCCCTTCCCTTCCCTCCCCTCCCCTCCCTCCCTCCCTTCCTCCCTCCCTCCCTCCTCTTCCTCCCTCCCTCCCTCCCTCCCTCCCTCCCTCCCTCCCTCTCTAGCTACCTCCCTCCCCTTCCTCCTTTCTTCCTTCCTCCCTCCCTCCCTTCTCCCTCCCCCCTCCCTCCCTCCCTCCCTCCCTCCCTCCCCCTCCTTCCTTCTCCTCCTTCCCCTCCCTTCTCCCTCCCTCCCCCTCTGCCCCCCTCCCTCCTCTGCCCCCCTCCTCTGCTGCCCGCCCTCTCTCCGCCTCCTTCCCCCTCCTCCCTCCTCCCTCCTCCCTCCTTCCTTCCTCCCTCCTCTCTCACTCCCTCCCTCCTTCCTTCCTTCCTTCCTTCCCTCCTTCTCTCCTTCCCTCCCTCCCTCCCTCTCCCTCCCTCTCCCTCCCTCCCTTTCTTTCCTTCCCCCTCCTTCTTCCCTCTCTCACTCCCTCCTCCTTCCCTCCCCCCCTCTCCCTCCCTCTCTCCCTCCCTCTCCCTCCTTCCCTCCCTCCTTTCTTCCTTCCTTCCCTCCCTCCTTCCCTCCCTCCCTCCCTCGCGCGTCCAGACCTCCCTCAGATTGCTCTGCCAAGTCCTTCGACACAGGAATGGCGGCGGGGGCAAAATTAACCAAGGTTGTGGGTCTTGTAAAACTTTTTTTCTAGTTTTTTTTTCTATGACTTAGTGGATTTGGTTGTTTGGTTTAGGATGATGTTTGGTTGTTTGGTGGATTGTATTGGATTTGTCTGGGTGAAAATTATTTTTATTGGTTTTGTTATTTTGGGGGGGATGGATATTATGATGATTGTGATGATAAATATTGTCTCATCGACTATGATGTTGATGTTTGTTTTGATGAGTATGTGATAATGATAATGCTAAGGATGATATTTTTATAATAATAATGCCAATTATAGTAGTGGTAATGATATTGATTATGATGATGATAATGATAAAAATGATGATAAAAATGATAATGATGATTATTTTTATAGTAATGTTGATAGTAAAGATAATGGCAGTACAATAATGATAATGGCAATGATGACGATGATTATGATCATGATAATAAGGGTAGTACTATTGATAATGATAATGCTAATAAGAACAATAATAAGGATATTAATAGTAATAGTATCAGTAGTATTAGTAATATATGAACTAGACAATGTGCGTAATATAACATAGAGACTAAACTTCACACGATAGGAAATGGCTGTTAGTTGTTTTCATTTTCTAATATCTAATTCCCTGCTGGTTGCAAGAGTCGAATGATTCAGATTGCAAAATATTACCTCTGTTGATTACGACATTTAGTGCCTAAGATTTTAATATCGTCTCTTCTATTATGGCTTATCAAACGAGCCGGGAAAAGGATTAAATCTTGAAATCCTGAATTAATTAAAGTTTGCGTCGTGGCAATGGCCGATAAGTG
>BOPN01003192.1:132500-135000 GCA_017312705.2 Penaeus japonicus | reverse complement strand
AGAAAGAGAGCGAGGGAAAAGGAGAGAGGGAGAGGAAGAAGGAGAGGGAAAGGGAGAATGAGAGAGGAGAGGGAAAGGGAGAATGAGAGAGAGGGAGAGGGAGAAAGAGAGAAAGAGAGGGAGAGGAAGAAGGAGAGAGGTAGAGGGAAAATGGAGAAAGAGAATGAAAGAGGAGAGGGAGAGGGATAAAGAGAGAAAGAGAGGGAGAGGAAGAAGGGGAGAGGTAGAGGGAAAATGGAGAAAGAGAAGGAGAGAGGGAGAGAGAGCAAGAGAAAGAGAGAGCGAGAGAGAGAGAGCGAAAGAGAGAGAGAGAACGAGTGAGAGAGAACGAGTGAGAGAAAGAGAGCGAGAGAGAGAGAGAGAGAGAGAGAGAGAGAGAGAGAGAGAGAGAGAGAGAGAGAGAGAGAGAGAGAAAAGAGCGAGAGAAGGTTAGAGCATGGAGAGAGCATGTTACAAGGTTGGGTATATGCCGTTATATATATTTACATGTTATACATGCTGTCATTATTGTTTGCTTGCTGCTGTTACATGTTCTGCTTACAGAAAGCATATGTTGCTATGTTATGCATATATATATATATTATATTTATTTATATATATATATATATATATTTATTTTATGGCGATGCATGTTACATATATTTTGCTTTGCTTATTATGTATATATATATATATATATATATATATATATATATATGTTTACATATATATATATATATATATACATATACATACCGCGTATTGCTACATATATTACACATATGTCAAGTATTATTAATATATTATTACGGCTTACTATTATATTTGGTTTATGGTTTATGTATATATATATATATATATATATATATATATATATATATATATATATATATATATATATATATATATATATATATATATATATATATATATATACTACAGCACAGGCGCCGGAGCCATAAGGTTTAAGGCTGTTATGTTTGCTCTGCCGGTTTGCCGGACGCGGGTGGTGTTGGCTCTGACCCATGGTGGCGGTGAGTAAGGCCTGGGTAAGGATGAGTGGACGGGGTCTGTGTAGTGCCAGAGTGCCAGTGTGTTAGGCTAGTGCGTGGCGCCAGGACCGGGTGCCGCCCCAATAACAAACCTACCGGGTGCCTCAGCATCACCTGGCACTCACCTGGTGTGTGGCATCACCTGTGGGTTATAGGCGGCATCCTTTTCTGCCTCTCTGTCCACACTCTGATCACAGGTGAGAACCGGGGACGCAATTACGTGGGAATCGGCCGTGTGCTGCTGGAGGTATAAATAGTGGATGCCGTTCGAAGCGCCACCGAGCAAGTGTTCGCCGGGTTTCTGGGATGTGTCTTTTGTAGGAGGTAATTTCGGGGATAGAGATTAAATCAGTAATTTGTGTGAGTTACTGAATCTATATTGTGGTCGGGTGATTAAGGAAACATGAATGGAAGATAATGATATGGACACTGTGATTCGCTGGTGTTCACAATCCCTGAAAACTATCCTTGCTGTCGACGTTAGTGGTGGAAAGAGACCCATCGTCTAGATGAGTCTGATAATCGGCGCATAAATGAGGGTTCTCGAGTCTAGAGCCTCGGCAACCTGTAACTCCTCGAGGTCCGGGTGGCGACGCGCCGGCTGACTCACCTGGGCCGAACGAGACGCGAACTCGGACACCTGGACACCGGCTGGTTGAGGTCCTCCCGTGAATTCGTAATAAAAGGTGATCGGCGGCTGTGGGGCAACCCTTTGAGGTCTTCGCTCCGAGCCTTCGCCAGCGGCTTGTTTCGGCAACAACGACACCGCCGCCCTTGTGCCAACACCAACAGCATCAGTGACCGCATGCTGATGCCATCCTGCTTCCGCGTTGGTACACGCCGCGGGGCTTCCTGCAGAACGGAACACGTCCGTGGGAACAAAGCCTGCTAAATGGCTGTAGTTTGTGCAGATGATTTGTTTGGATTCGCCCGTGTGATTCACTCTCATGCAGAGGGAGAGTTATGAAATGAGCCAGAGCCAGAGCCCATGGAGTAAGCGTCTGTGGCTGCGGATCCCGGGAACCATTAGAATCCGTCCGCACGAGGTCTGCAGGCTGGCCAGCCCGACACCGCACTCAGGTATGCAGGTCGCGACGCGGCCGAAAACGGTCGTGGCGCGTCCTCAACCACGGGTCCCCTGTGCCACGCGCGCTGCCGACGCCGCTGGTGCCGACAGCCGCGCTGTCGGGCTTAGATAGGGCCGTGGTGCGTTCTGGCCCGAGAAGAAATGGGATTAAAGAAAGAAAGAAAAAGACAAAAGAAAAGTCTCATTGAAGATAATCAAGATATTTTTTCCGACTCCCGAGGAGGTCTTTGATCGCTTAATCTTGGGACGGCCCCCTCCGGCTCCCATGGCCCCTTCCGGGCTCCTTTGGCCTCCTCCGGGCTTCGTGGCCCCCCTCAGCTTTGCCTCCCCCCCTCCCCCCGGCCCGTGTCACACGCCTTTGGGATGAGTCTGCGCTCGTGCT
>BOPN01003192.1:125000-127500 GCA_017312705.2 Penaeus japonicus | reverse complement strand
TCTGTACTTTTGTCGTTGTAAAAGAGATTTATCTTTGAGCGTGTGATGTTTTGCATGGCTTTTGCTTTCGGTGAGTTGTAAAGAGGAATTAATCTAGTGTGAAAAAAAATAATGTTTAGGTATTTTGTATGTGATATTTCCCGAATTTTGTGGTATGCTTTGTTTTCGAGGTATATTTTACGTTGTTTAATTGAAGGTTATTTTTCTCGTGTATTTTGATTAGCGCATTATGCATAAGCAGTAGTTTGTATGCATGTGTGGGTTTGCCTTTGTGTGGTTGTATGTGTGGTTGCATGGGTTTGTAAGTGCAATATGTGAGAAGGGAATGATGAGAGAGGGAAGGGAAGGGAAGGGAAGGGAAAGGAAGGGAAGGGAAGGGGAAGGGAGGACAGGGGAGAGTAGGAGAGGAGAGGGAAGAGGGGAAGAGAGATAAAGGAAGAGGGGGGAAAGAAGGATGATAGAAGGAAAAACGAAACCGACAAATGATGTGAAATTAGGTCCCGGAGGGGTGCGTTTGCTCACTCTACCCCCTTCCCCCTCCCCCCTCCCCCATCCCCCTCCCCCTCCCCAAATGACATATAATGGTAATTGCAACAAATTCATCACGTCAGTAATCCTATCCATTGTCGTTGCAAATCTCTGTCTAGCCCAAAGCGAGTGTTGGCTTTCCTGCATCAGGGAGGGGAGGGTAGAGAGGAGAGGAGAGGAGAGGAGAGGAGAGGAGAGGAGAGGAGAGGAGGGCGCCACAGTAGCAGCCGTTTATTCTTAGTTCTGACTCAAACATTTTCTTCTTCCCGGCTGAGAAGGGGTTCCGTGCCCATGCATTCTTATGCCGAGGATGGTGAAATAGTCATTGTGTAGGTATTGCATTTCCTTAACTGGCTTTTTGTGTTTTTGTTTACTTATTTATGTGTTAATCTATGGGAGAGATTATTATATCTTGTGAGAATGTGATGTTGGGATATTTTAAGAAAGATTTGGCTGGCTTTCATTTATTTTAGGTTCGTCGTCCCTCCTTAAAAAATGCCATCATCCATTTGTCTTGTAAGGGGCCTCACAGCATACACTTCTAGCGGAATGTGGTACCAGGGGGAATATTTTGGCGACACCGTTTTAAAGATTTAAATTTGAACTTAATATAGCTGTAGAACTTTTAGATACAAAGGTGCTTCTGAGATAACTGAGATATGTTGAATTATTTTGCGATTGAAATCCCCCCCCCCACACACACATACACACATACACACACGCACATACACACGCAAAGGCACACGCAAACGCACACGCACACGAAACAAGCACACACGCGCTCTGAAACAAATAAACAAATCTCTTCTATTATTATTAAACCGATTTGATTTTTAACTCTTCGAATAACACTTCCCAAATGTTTATTAAATTGTAATCGGCAGTAATTAACCGTCATATCACGACATGTCTCTCAACACCCCTTCTCGGCAGTGTTGTCATGACGGCGGGGTTATTGGGGTCACGGAAAGGGCGAGAAAAGGTTAATTACCTGTTAGGTGGTTTGAAAGTTTTATTTCATAGTTCCATTGATGAGATTCAAATCATTATAAGTTTATATCTCATTTACTTAAACTTATGTTTTTTTTCTTCTTTCATCAACGGTTATGCTTTGAATTAATTACCAATTGCTTCAAGACCAGAAAACATGCAAGTAAGAATAGATAAAGAAAAATTATCAATAGATATACAGATAGATAAATATACATGTGAATAGATTAACGAAAGTCTTACGATAACCATTTTTTCCCCTACTAATTTCCCCGTCGACCTCTCCGCCAATCAGCATTCAGGACGTAGACACGCGTGATATGATTGGCTGATTCGCTACACTCATCGGTGTCTGATTGGTGTGTTTCCTTTCGTATAGGACAAGAGGGAGGAGAAAGAAATTAATACGAAGGAGGAAGCAAGGAGAGGGAGGAGAAAGAAAAAAGAAAAGGAGATGGAAAATAAAAGAGAAAAGGGAAAGGGGGAGAAGGGAGAAAACAAGAATAAGGAAGGATATGTAGGAGTGAGAAGAGAAGGAAAGGGAGGGGGAAGCTTGGGAAAGAATGAGAGACAAAGCGGGAAGGAGAAGGAAATAACGGGGGAGAAGAAAATAGGAATGGAGGACAACAGAAGGAAGAAGGAGATAACGAGAAATTGAAGAAGAAAGTGTATGAGAAGGAACAGAAGAGGGAGAGGAAAATAAATAGAAAGAATGAAGAGGAGAGTGGAGGGAAAAGAAGGAAGAAGGTAAGGGAGTAATAGAAGAAATTGGAGGAGAAGACAAGAAAAAAGAAGAAAAAAAAACGAAAGTGAAGAAGAGAGATAGAATAACTAGCTAAGAATAAGAATAAGAGCATAACAAAGATGATAACAAAGAGAATGTAAAGCAGAACACAATATAAGACTAAAATGAGCAGTAGAGAAGAGA
The DNA here is from genome assembly GCA_017312705.2 of Penaeus japonicus. Classification (NCBI taxonomy): domain Eukaryota; kingdom Metazoa; phylum Arthropoda; class Malacostraca; order Decapoda; family Penaeidae; genus Penaeus; species Penaeus japonicus. The sequence goes on along the minus strand of BOPN01003192.1, from coordinate 125,054 downwards.
AGAGGGTGATGACGACAGTAAGAAGGCTACAAAGATAATAATGACCCTAAGAAA
>BOPN01003192.1:87500-112500 GCA_017312705.2 Penaeus japonicus | reverse complement strand
AAAAGTCGACAGTTATGATCGAAAGGAAAAAAATGAATGTAGAGTAGTCGAGGAGTGTGCATTGGGGGCTCGAATGCACCATCTGCCCCACTCAAGACAAGAAGAAATGCCGACGGAAACGCATTGCATGGAAATACCTCGGATTCTTGCGTTTTCGGACACATATCCTTGCATATTAGGAAGCTATTGGTGAAAATCGTGCCTAGTTTTTAAAATATATACACATAGCCAGAACATTTTGAAGTAAGAATGATTCTTGTAAAAGTGAATGTTCGGGGGAAAAAAAAAGATGTCTCACTTTTATGACGTCATAGTTGGGTGGCTCTTATGGCGAGTGAAATTTCATATGCAAGTGGAGTGGACGCTTACGCCATTCCTCATCGCGGGGATTAATTTGATACGAATAGTTCAAGCTCAAAAAGTCTTTCATAATTAATGACTGGAGTGACGCCACCTCCACGCCAGCCGAAGGTAATCCAGAACGAATTTTAATAATCGGCTTGGTGTGATTTTAATACCAGTTTGCCTCTCTAAAAGATCGAGGGCGGGTGACGACACGCGGCGACGGGGGTGGCCCTCGGGGGCGGCGCTCGGGAAGAGGATCTGACACGGAGGACGGAGGATACTTATGGCACTCCGGAACTGACACTAGCGAGGGGTGTTTGGCTCGGGGGGTGATGAGTTTTATGTAACGGTTAATTGATGTGAGTTAGTTAAATTGTATAAGCTTCTTGTAGGTTGTTAATTTGTATTTTATCATTAAGATTTCTTGTGTTCTTTAATTTCGGTACAGGGTTTTGCTGCTGCTTAAGGAATTTACTTGATTTGTAAAATTATTATAAGAAAAAAAGTGCAATATTTTGTTGTCATAAGCGAGGGCGGTGTATTATCTGGAGACAAATTAGTGACGTCATACACAACATCTGCCCGTGTAGTACATACCAGCAGATATAGGGTGCGTAAAACACTTCAGTTAAGCACCACCTCAGGCTGTAAATAGACCGAGACGCAGTTGTAAAATGCTGTAAACACACCGCGATAGGAGCTGTAAACAGAGCCGCATTGGCAGTGCCTCGAACAATAGACTGAAGATATCGGACAGCCTCGAGTTGCTCACCTCACGTGTCCCGCCAACACGGCATCAAGAGCCCCATTGTGTGCCTCAGCGCGACCGGCCACTCCACCGCCCGGGGTATATTTAGATCAGCTTTCTTTTTATAGCATTCGTAATTCAAGAGCTTCACGCAGGCGCTCCGAGAATTTTACGAGTCGGGAACAAGGAGGTAAGCTTGTTTCCCTTCGCATTTTTTTAGTGTTGTCCTTATACTCGGCGATCTTATCTGTGGCCGCGAATCCCGTTTAGTGGAATCGGAATACTTGTGGTAATATTCGGCGATTCGATTGAGTGATTTAAAAGCGATTTTGGCCCTTTCGGCGATGCTCATTTTTTTTTTTTTTTAGATGTTCTTCCTCCTCTGGAATCGTCAGTGGGTTACGCGTTTATGGTGTTAGGTTCTAGGGGTGGGAGGAAGCAGGGGGCTGGGAGTAGGGGCTACCCAAGAGCAGGGAGGGAGTGGGGGCTACCCAAGAGCAGGGAGGGAGTGGGGGATACCCAAGAGCAGGGAGGGAGTGGAAGGGGGAGGGGGAGGGGGGGGGGCTACCCAAGAGGCTCAACGAGGCTGTTTAAAGAGCTTGATGAAGGTGCTAGATTATGTTTCTGGAGATGGGTATCGGGCCGCCACACCGAAGGGGAAGAAAATAGCCTTAGTCACTCGGATGGATGACGTCATGAGACCTGCATTAGATCATTGCTTGCTCTCCAACCAAACCAGCGACTGACATCATTCCACGAATTTTTGCGGTTTTATTGCAATTTTATTTCACTTCTTGATCCGTGATTATGTATTTATTTCTCTGATTATTTATGCTTTGCTGTTGAGGGTATCTGCTTTCTTGGAGCTTTAAGTATCACTGGTTGGTATTTTTGGTCCACAAAGGACTAGGAAATAACTATGTGTAGATGTTTAAACTATGGCACACACACTGGCACGGGAGAGAGAGAGAGAGAGAGAGAGAGAGAGAGAGAGAGAGAGAGAGAGAGAGAGAGAGAGAGAGAGAGAGAGAGAGAGAGAGAGAGAGAGAGAGAGATAGGTGTGTGCATGTGTGTGTGTATGTGTGTTTGTTTGTGTATGTGTGTGTGTGTTTCTTTGTTATGTATGTATGTAGGTATGTATATATATATATATATATATTTATATATATATGTACATGTATATATGTATGTATATTTGCATTTCTGTATATATGTATATATGTATATACGCATAATCGTATGCACACACGCAATCACAGACACATACATATATGTAGGCATGTGTGTGTATGTATATATAGTACAGTCCAAGTGTTGCATGATGTCCCAGATTATTACCGATGACTTTTGTTCATGGTGAACAACCCTGCCCTTTCGGCTCTGATTTCCCAGCCACTTATTGTTTTTTAAAGTGCTCAGATGTCTCGTCCAGATTATGCCGCTTGTCATTCATATTTTAGCAGTCGACAAGAAGGCATATTTGGACATCGCTTTGAATTTTAGATTTTCGACTAATCCTTTTTTTTTTTTGTCTCCTACAGGCGGCAGCAGAACGAGTTAAAGGGAGGGAACATGAATGCCGGTAAGTAGGCAGGTTTTTGTCGTTTTTCTTCGCTAATGATCATTGCATTTCGTTATCTGTTGTTATCTGGAAGTGACGTCGTTCGCTTAAGTGTAGCTACTTGGTTGGGGTTGTTTAGTTTCCGTGGTGTTTTCACTGGTTGGATTCAAAAACTTTTATTTTTATTCTTAGCATCATCATCTTCACTATCGTCATCTTCGTCATCGTCATCACCATCATCATCGCCATCATCATCATCATCATCATCATCATCATCATCATCATCATCATCATCATCATCATCATTACAAGCAATAGATTCCCAATTTCCTTCGGTGTCGAACGAACGCTTGCGGACAAACCTGATATAGAACTTTCCTGATAGAGAGATATGATGTCCCTATTCCCTCCCCTTACCCCCCTACTTCTCCCCTCCTTACCCCCTTTTTTCTCCTCCTCCCTCCATCCCCACCTTCCTTCCTGACCGTCCTTCGTCTCGCAAAAAAGAAAAGAAAAGAAAAAAATACAAGAATAAAAATAAAGATGAAAATAAAACGAGTCAAGCCATCAAGGTGATCTTATCTTGGGGACAGTTACGAACCGTTAAGCAGAGAGCGATTGTATTTTTTTTCGCGCCAATTTAAGAATAGTTGGAAATATTTAACGAAGAATACTTGTCCATTGAGATAAAGATAAAGTTTGCTTAATTATCGAACGCTGACTGGCCAAGGTGTTTGAAAGAATGTCGAAATAATTTCCCGCTTATTTTGGCCGTTGGTCTGATTAGCGAAACGGTTATAAATTCAAATTTTTGAATTCTCATTTGAAGAAGTTACCGACACTTATTTTCTCCTCGTTAATTTTATCAGTAAAACTCGCTTTGTTCATTAGCTGATGTTGAGGAAATCGAACAAGTCATTTGTAAAACAAGGTTATTAATTAGAGAGAAAGTTGTTTGTTTTGGAAGTGACTTTTCCTGTTTTTTTTAAATTCTCTGCTTTATATCTTCTATCTTTCTTTTTTATCTATATTTCTTTATATTTCTTTTCACTTCGTCTCTTTGTTTATTTTTTCTTTTCTTTTTTCTATTTGTCAATTTATGTATTTCTTTTTTCCTTTTTCTTCGTAACTTTTTCATTCTCGTTTTCTTTTTTCTACATTTTTCTTTCGTCTTTTTCTGTTCTTCCATTTTTTATTTCAAACTCTGCGATTTCTCATTTTTTCAATTATCCATCTTTTACGATTTTTCCATTGTCAGCCTTTTAAAATTCTCCATTTTCTTTCTGTTTTCCTTCATCATTTTTTATCTTTCCGTCTTCCTTCTATCCATTCGTATTTCTGTGAATTATTAATTCATTTATCTATTTCGTATCTTTATTTTCCTTTGTATTTATCTTTCTCTCATATTTATTTATTTATCTTAGTTCTCCCTCATTCTATATCTTCCCATATTCTTATCCAAAGCATTCGATCTTTTCTTATATTTTCTCAATTTCTCCCAAAATGTATTTTTTCTTCATTCCTATTCTCTCTTTATCTTTGTCTGTCGCTTATTTTCTCTTTTAATTCCCCCATTTCCTTTGTTTTCTTTCTATTGTCATCTTCCATGGCTTCCTTAATTAATTTTGCAACAATTTGTTTATATTATTATTATTGTCATTATTGTTGTTGTTATTATTTTTATGGTGATATTAATGATGACAATAGTTGCAATGCTAATAATGATGATAATTAATAGTTATTATTAATATTGATATTATTATCATTACCATTATCATTAATATTACCATTATAATAATAACGATGATGGTAAGGACCACAACAACGTCACCATTAATAAAAAACGAGAATGATAGAAATAATGATAGTAATTTTGAAAATATATGAAAAGAATAATCATGATGATTGTGATCGTAAAAAAGATGGTGATAATGATAACAAGAATTATAATGCTGATTAAGAATGATTAAGAATGATAAAAAAGTAATGAAAATAATCATTGTGATAATTCTGATTGTAAAAAAGGAGAATGATGATAACAACGTCAATAATGATATAAAAAACGACATGAGCCGCAAAATAAACGATAATTACAATGATCTTAACAACACGTAATAGGCTGTAATAAGTAATAATAAGTAATAAGCAGCCAAAGACTCCTCTCGACTGAGTGACAAGATGAAGACAGACTGACATAATCCCTTGCTATGCGCCTACACTATACGGTCTCGGTAGTACCAGCTGAGGCGCGAGGAGTTGGTGTAAACACGCCCCCACACATGCCATCTGGCACCGCACCACCTGACTGAGGCGGGGCAATAGAGGGTAGTTTCGCAGCTGGCAAAAAGAGGGGGGAAACTCTTGGCATAGGTGGCAGTTGCCATATTTGGGATAGCTTGATATCTAAAGGCAATTGTTATTGTTGAAGGTGATGGTGTAATGCAAAAGTTTTTTTTTTTTTTTTTTTTTTTTTTGAGGGGGGGGGGTATTTTATTATTTAAAGAACGAGTAGAGGAATGTGAGTAGCTAGCGTTGCGGTCTCTTGAAGTTGAAAGATAACGTGCGTGAGTTGCCATAGCAGGCGTCATAAATTAAACTTTCTATATACCTGATTCTTTCGAGGAGAGAGAGAAAAAAAGATAAAATATATTAGAATTTGCTTGCGCTTTTAGTATAGCATATACCGTCCACATAAAAAAAAACACGAAAACCTATAGCAAAACCAAAGCGCAGATCATCACTGACATAGGACAGAAGTGGGGGGAAGCGGAAGAAACGAGGGGAAGTGAGGGGGAAGTGAGGGGAAGTGAGGGGCAAGGCGAAGAATGACTACTGCCGGGAGGAAATGCCAAACGAGGGGGACGTTGACAATTGCCGGAGGAGTTGGCAGGGCGTGTGGGTCGGGGGCATTGGAAGTGAATATCTTTGCGGGTTCACTTCACGGTGCGGACTGCTCTTGACCTTGATTGAAGTGCTCTTAGAACTCGTAGGAAGAACTCTCATCTATGATTTTGTCCCTCCTAGCTTGGTGGAAGGACCTGGTTGCGTTGCCTTCGGAAAGTAGTCATAGCTGAACCCCGTTTAACGTCATCCCAATTCACGTCATTTCGTGTCACTGCGTAAAAGTAGAGGAAAAAAGAAAAAAAAGTGGTATGTGAGGTGTTTTATGGGCTTGCTACCCTATTATCAAGTGAATTTATTTGTAACCGAAACATTTTTCTGTCTGTTCGCGGACATTAACAAACAAATGGTTTTCCTTAACGATTTTCAGGATCCTAACTGCTATTAAACGAGGTTCAAATCATTTACCAACGATAGTAAATCGCTCGTCATGAGATTATTATAATTATGATTAAACTGTGATTGGGATAGTAATAGATCGCCATTCAAAATAGCAGTTCGCCATTCAGATGCTACCTTTGCAGACTCAGATTGGCTCATCATGGCGAGCAGAAGACGTATTTTTTGTCTCATGTTTATAAAAAAAAAAAAAAAAAAAAAAATACTGACAAATATATCACATATAAATGTGTTTGTTTTAAATAATTTTACGCCTATTCCTTCCTTACCTTAGATCTACTATTGATACAATTTCAAAGAAGAGTTTATTAGTGTCGTAATTCGTCATGATAATTAAGACTGGTCCCCTACATACAGAAAGAAGGAATTCAACAGGGTAGATCTTTGTCATTTAATTATAAAACAATGTATGTTGGTGATGTTGATCAGTTATAGGTCGTCCAGTTTAATGTACATAATATGTTAAATGTATTGAAAGCGGTAGACCGATAAAAAAATGACGTAATAATGTAAAAATATATATATATATCAAAGACGGAAAACCGATGAAAAAAGTCTTGGCATGTGTCAGAGAGCCTAGTCAGGACATTACCACTACTTCTTACATGTACTTGAGGAACTTAAGTTATGAATCAAGTTATTAGTAAATTCGCCAACGTAAGAATTTGACTTTGCCAACGTAACAATTTAATCCAATGCAATAAATACAGGATGATATCAGGAAAATGAAAAAAAATACGGCTAACTTAACATACAATTATTGCCGAGTTTTCCGTTTATGCAAATCCGGAGATTTTTTTTTTTTTTTTTTTTTTTTTTTTTTTTTTTTTTTGGTGGGGGGGGGGCAGTTTTAGTCCCCATAGTATTTTCCTTTCAAAATTCGTTACGGAAATCATGACGTCATGAACTCCATCTTACCAACCCTCTCAGACACAAACATTAAAAAAAAAATACCATAAAAGAAAATCCTCGTAATCCTTCCTTCGACTGTTGAATACACTCACGTGTTGACCTCAGGTGACCCATCTTTCTCTCACTCTCTCTCTCTCTCTCTTGTCCTCAGGAGGCCCTCCACCACCACCACCGCCGCCGCCCATCCCTGGCATCACGCAGTCACAGCGACTTCCCTCCGAGGTAAGTGGGTGGATGGGGAGGGGGGGGGAGGGGGGCTACTAAGTCTGTTTGTCTCTCTGCTTGTCTGTTTCTGTCTCTTTCTGTTTGTTTCTCTCTCTTTTCTTTCTGCTTCTCCATCTTTCTCGTTCTCTGTTTTATCTCTCCCTCTCATCTCTCGCTCTACTATTTCTCTATCTATCTATCTATCTATCTTTCTCTTAGTTATCATCTAACTTATATGTATGAATATTTGACTACATAGATGCATTGCATACTTCCCTAGTCCCAAGACAAGTGATCCCTCCTTCCCCTCTTCCCCTCCCTCTCCCCTTCCCGTTCTCTCCTCCCACCCTTCTCTCCCTCTCCCTCTCTCTTCCCCTCTCTCTCTCTCTCTCCCCCCCCCCTCCTCCTCCTCCTCCTCCTCCTCCTCCTCCTCCTCCTCCTCCTCCTCCTCCTCCTCCTCCTCCTCCTCCTCCTCCTCCTCCTCCTCCTCCACCCTTCCCACCTTTCCCTCCCTCTCCCCTCACCCTTCCCTCCCTCTGCCCCCACCATCCCTTCCCTCTGCCCCCCCCCTCTCCTCCCACCCTCCCCTCCCTCCCCCCCCCATCCTCCCTCCCTTCTGCCCCCACCATCCCCTCCCTCCCTTCTGCCCCCACCACCCCCCCACCCTCCCCTCCCTCCCCCCCATCCTCCCTCCCTTCTGCCCCCACCATCCCCTCCCTCCCTTCTGCCCCCACCACCCCCCCACCCTCCCCACCCTCCATTTCCTTTCCCCTCACCCTTCCCTCCCTCTGCCCCCACCATCCCCTCCCTCTCCCCCCACCCTCCAACCCTCCATACACAATAGATGACCACACGACCTCCACCTCCTCCGCCACAACCGCGTTTTCAAGCCGCGTCTCTCACTTTCCCGCCCACAGATCCCCGTCCGCCCGCAGCCGATGACGCCGCCCGCAGCCCTCGCAGGCGCCATGATGAAGGAGAGGAAACCCTTCACCTACACCCCCGGGGGACTCGACCTCTCCGAGATCAAGTAGGTCCTTCGGGGGGGACGAGGGGAGGGGTGAGGAGGGGAGGGGAGGGGAGGGGTGAGGAGGGGATGGATGAGGAGGGAGTTGTGAGTGTGAGAGAGAAAGAGAGAGAGAAAGAGAAAGTGAAAGCGAAAGTGAAAGCAAAAGAGAGAGAGAAAACAACAAGAGAGAGAAAGAGAAAGAAAAAGAGGGAGAGAAAGAAAAAGAGGGATAGAGAAAGAAAAGGAAAAAGGAAGACAGAAAACTAAAAGGAGAGAGAGAGAGAAAGAACAAAAGTGAGAGAAAGAGAGAGAAGGAGAAAGGAAGAGAAAGAGAGAGAAGGAGAATGGAAGAGAAAGAGAGAGAAGGAGAAAGGAAGAGAAAGAGAGTGAGAGAGGCGTTGGTTTTGCATTCCCTTGATTATATCAGCTATTTTCTGATACGGTTTGGAATACTTATATATACAAATCATCTGAGTCACGATTATTGTAAAGATTGTAAATATTGCATCTGTTTGTCTGATTTTTTTTGTTACATACTCTTCTTTTGCAACTCATTTTTATGTATATATAACTTCTCTTTGAATTTGAATTTTCGTTAAATATCATTATTCGAACGTTGATACAGTAAAATTTCCTTATATGGAAGACAGGCTAGATTAGTACTTGTGTAATTTTAAATGACGAATGGTATGAGCAATGCATTTTAGATAAGCGTGTCTTTCAGAAGGAAATTTTTCTGTTGTTTACCTCAATAGATCCAGGTCTGTAAGTACATGAATAAACGCCTCTGGAACATGTTAGAGAGGGCGTGATTGTCTGCATTGCTTAACATGGCGGATGGCTTCTTGTGAATGAATATACTATATAGCATTTAATGTGTCTTTTTTTATATAGAACATAACGTAATAATAATAAAATAACAACAGCAACAGTCTTGATCCTGTCATTGTTGAATTAATGACACAAGCTTGGCCGGATGTTAAGTGTGTGGCACATGTGTAGCGATGGGAGTGGGCCCATCCGCCTTGCATAGACATGGCATAGTCTGTCCCTGCTGCCCCTCCTAACCCACATGTTTGGCACGAGTGTTGGACCCCGCCCACAGGTCCCCCAGGATGCAGCGCCGACTCTACAGGAATGCGCAGTCAGAGGGCGTGCGGCCGTCCCCTTTAGCCGCTCAACCCTCGCAAAATGCCACCCATGCCTCGTCGGGAGCACAGGCGTCAGCTCCTCTTGGAATGCCGGTCCAGGTTCTCCCTATGCCCGGCATGCATATGGGGCCACAACATCCACCCCAACCTCAGCCACAGCCCAAGGAACCTCCCAAGCCCAAGAAGAATGCTTGTGGTCCTCCGCCTCCTCCGCCGCCCTTCGTCGTGTCGCCGAACTCCTCGTATACTCCCTCGGTCGCTTCTCCGCCCGTGGTCACTTCTCCCCCTGCGGACTTCTCCCCGGTGATGCCTCTGCCACAGCTGGCTAAGGAACCGGGTCCGTCCATACCTGCGGCTCCTCCTATGCCCCTTCAAGTGCCTACTGCCAGAAGAGGGTCGCTGATTATTTCCTCGCCACCTTCTTCACCACTTGTCAGCAGTGGCTCCAGTGACCTGTCGTCGCCGCCGCCTCCACTGCCGCCACCTCAGCCTGTGAAAGTGCCCGTCACTCCACCAATTATGCCGGCGCCTCTTGAACCTCCTTCGGCTCCTCCACCACAAGCGAAGCCAGTAATCCAGCCTCCACAAATGTCTGCTCCACCACCCAAAGAGGAATCTCCAGAAGAAGTTTTTTCAGATGAAGAAGAACTTAGCTCTCCTGAGGAAGAAGAGGTTCCCGATTATAACAATGACGTGCCAGATTTTGGCAGACGTGCCTCATTAGTGGAACCAGTACTTCCAAAGCCTCTTGCATCAGTAGAACCACCAATAACACAATCTGTAAAAGAACCATCTCCCGTGCCACAGAGTCCCATGAAAGAACCATCTCCTATGCCACTAAGTCCAGTCACGGAGTCCTTTACTCCATACTCTCCCATCATGGAACCATTTTCTCCACCACAGACACCTCTTAAGGAGCCATCCCCCCTTCGACAGACTTTGATAAAGGAACCATCGCCTCTGCCCCAGATGCCCATCAAGGAGCCATCACCACTGCGTCAAGCCCCTATGAAGGAGCCGTCGCCACAGCCACCAGTCTCTATGAAGGAGCCATCACCGCTGCGCCAAACCTTTATGAAGGAGCCATCGCCACTGTGTCAAGTGCCCATGAAGGAACCATCTCCACTGCGCCAGTTCTCCGTGAAGGAGCCATCGCCTCTGCGCCAGTATTCTGTGAAAGAAGCTTCACCTTTCTCCCAGGTTCCTATGAAGGAGCCATCGCCTCTCCGTCAAGTGTCCATGAAGGAACCGTCGCCTTTCGAAGAAATGTCTCCTATGCCACAAACCCCGATCAGAGAACCGTCTCCGATGGCCTACACTCCCATTAAAGAAACGACACCACAAAGGATGATGTTCGTCAATGAAAAGGAGAAAACGCCAGATCTCCCGAAGCCGACAACTGCTCGACGAAATTCAGTCGCCGATTCCTTGGCACAACTAATTGATGAGCCGACAGTAATCTTTGCTCCACCATCTGTTAAACAGATGCCTGTCAAAGAGCCAACTCCAGTAAGACAGATCGTCCGAGAACCCACACCAGTAAGGCAGGCTACTCTTCAACAACCTGTGATCGAACCTGCTCCTCCCATCAAAGTAGAAGCCAAACAACCTGTAGTAAAGCCAGCAGCACAGCCCCCGGCGGCAGTCAGTCAGGCCCCTGTGTCGCTGCCTTCACCTATCAAGAATGCTCCTACAGTTCAAGGAAGTCCAAAGAGACAATCATTTATGCCAGAACCAATGCAGATTAATTACATCCCCATTGAGAAGAGCCCAGTAGTTAATCAGTCATTGACAACTCAACCCACTGCCAAACCAGTGCCCGCCACCGTAAACAAACAGCCTGTGGCAAAATCAATGCCTGCGCGTATGCCCTCTCCTCCCCCTGGACCAGTGGCCACTCCAGCTTCTCCAAGCACAGCAGCTCCACGATTAGTGCGCCAGTCCTCACTTCCCTCGAAACCTTCCCCAGCTCAGGTCACAACTCCAAATGCTCAAAAAGGATCTGTTAATGTCCCTCCCGTCTCGAGTGATGAGGAGAATACTGCTGCAGCTGTGCCTGATGCAATTGAAAGAGGAGATTCCCGGTTGAGTCCTACCACAGGGTTGCACAGAGCTCCCCTGCCTTGGATGTGTGGAAGGCCCAGAGAAGCCTCTCCACCCCCATTGTTCGTTGCACAGGCCCAACAAACCCAGAACAGATTACATCAAAGTCGCATAATGAGGCAGCGCTCAGTAGGCCCAGAGCCTTCCCCAACACAACCGCATGCTCAAGTGACCGTAACTTCTCCTCCAGAGGTCCTTCAACACCCAGGATTCCATAGACAGCGTTCCTTGCCTCCCCCTCAACGGCCACAGCAGCAATATCCACAGCCATTGCCACAGCCATTGCCACAGATGCCACAACAGATGCCGCAACAGATGCCACAACAGATGCCGCAACATATGCCGCAACAAATGCCACAACAGATACCGCAACAGATGCCACGACAGATGCCACAGCAACAAGCACAGACGCAACCGATAAGAATACAGCCGACTCGGACGCAAGCACAGCCCCAACAGCCACAAGTGCGAGATATCCCCATCAAGGTCCAGACACCACATCAGCCCCAGCACCGGCCGAAGGAGCGCATCATTCCCATTACCATCGAGAGGGATTCCCCGCCGAGAAACGCAGCCCCAGCATCCATACCAATCAAGACACCTCCGACAGCACAAGAACGTATCATTCCTGTCCATTTCGCGGGGACGCCCAACTCTGCACCAAAGCCCAACTTCCAGCAGCCCAAGGCTCAAATCCGGCCAAATATGCAACAGCAACAGCCAATGCAACCACAGCAGCCACAGCAACAGCCAATGCAACCCCAGCAAATGCAACAACCACAGAATTGGGCAAACTCCCCGGGGGCGGCCTTCTCCCCTCCACAATTCCCTTCGACACCTCTGAGTGGGAATCAGAGTGGTGCTTTCACCCCATACAATTCCCCAGCAGGATTGTACTCGAACAACAATGCCCTTGATGCACTACACCAGATGCAGCAGAGCTTAGAGCAGCTGAACTCGGGTCTGCAGAAGTAAGTTGTTCCAAGGCGACTCCCCACTCCCGTAGTGCGACAGGATACCCTGATGTAGACATCCCGCAGCCCTTGTCCCATCTCACAGCCTTTTGTTCCTAATAACCCCGATGATATAAGCTATTTTCATAGCATTTATATTGTAATCATAGTAACGCAGGTCAGTAACTAGGACGGGTCAAATACAGTGCTTAGAATAGCCAATTAGAATATTTGATATCGAGACGATCAAATACATTAGTTTGTCTTATAAAGTGTTGCATTCAGGATGGCGAGATTCATGTGTGATATATCTTTGCCTATAACAAAAATAGTGCAATTTAGATATGATGCAGATAACCAAACATTTTTTTGTAATACTTTTTTTGCGTAGACACTAACAACATAGATATTCACACTCGATTCACAACTTCAAAACACTTAGATCTTAATTAACATACTTCTGTACCTTTTTGCAGTGCGTTCCCAAGATTCATTCAGAAAAAAATGTCGGACTCAATAACATCTCGGAAACAACCTAGGTACAGTAGAATGGGGATGGCAAGCACACATCTAGGTTGTCTTGCCTCCCCATCATGTACATCGCTGTGGAGAAGAATGCTCCACTGTGTGCCTAATTACTTTGAAGGAACTGACATCATAATTGATAACGAATCACGAGATAAAACGTGTGGAAACGTAATTGCAGTGTTCACGAGATGGAATGTGTGAAAACGTAACTGCAGAGGATTTTTGTACATGATGTCAGTTCTCGAGTTTTATAGTTTCCTGTAAAGTGTAAAGTGCGCTTCCCTTATGATGTGTCAGCCTCTTATTAGAACTAACATTGCGTTATCTTTACCCATGTTTATACTGCATAAATGTATAAGTATATTTAAGTCGTAATTTAAGGTAAATTTCAGTACCTTCAGTATTTGATTTTTACAATCTTAGTTTCCTAGCTTTATTTTTTTGTAGGAATTTATTTACAGTTGTTCGTTATGACGTGATTTTTTTTCTTCATGTATTACCTTGTATACCTGTTGTAATAAACTAACTCTTGTTTTGTGTTCTTGTGTTGTCTTTGTTGAAGAACCTACTGCTTGTTTTGTATGTTCTTTGATTCCTTTTGCTTCTGCATTTTGTCGTCGTATTCCTTTTTGGTTGTATGTGTTTTTTTCTCAGTGATTTTTCTCTCCATATTTTTGTTCGTATGGGTGGATTTTTTGTGTACTGTTTTAATGTTCTTATGAATTTTATCCCTGTGCTAATACTATATTTTGTAATCATTTTCATTTAAATTTCAATACTAGGTACTGAAACTACATTCTTACATATTACAAAATTGAGAAGTATTGTTCATTTCACTTTTGGATTATTTTTTTACAGGTTAATGTATATGGTGCAAACAAACAAAAACAAAGTCCAAAACTGGCAATATTCCATTGTTAAAACAACAAAGCAATTTAATTTATGGAAAATCATCAGCCATACCATAAGACAATTATGCTGAGAAGCTTTCCATACCGAATATCAAGGTCCTTTCATAAGAATTGATGTTTAGGTCTTATGAAAGCCTTCCCTTCAAGCCTACACCCGGGCTATTGAGAAAATGACATTCTAACACCAGTCACGGCCATTTCCAGCTCGCAGTACCGGCCTCAGCAAAATGGCAACGGCATGGCAGGAGCCCCTGGAGATGCCAACGGGGCAGATTTCGCCCCTGTGCAATCTCGATCCTTCAGAGTCCTGCAGAACGTGCTCGGCCATCAGGATACAGCAGGTGAGGATTGAGGATTTTGTTCTTTGAGGAAGCAGATGTTATGGCAAGAAGGGATTGATTCATTCCCGCCATTGTCATGGTTGTTTAGTCAATCATTAAGATCCTGTACTGGATGTATCTTTGGGAATTGTATTCAGTGTTTGGGTCTGTATCTTTTTGTGAATATCAGTGGCACAGCTTATATTATGTGTAGAATATGCTCGAAAAAGAGACAAAAGATCATTAGATTTGCCAATTTAAACAAAACAGGAAGGTAAAGCTACTGATATTAGAATTCGGAAATGTTCAATGGCTTATGTCATTCGTTGAACAAAATGTTGTACTGAACAAATTCATTTTGATTTGTAGGGATTTATATTAAGTTCATATAACAGGGATCTGTGTGATTGTGTGAGTGCAGACATGTGTGCGTACGTGCGTGCGTGTGTGCGTGTGTGCGTGTGTGCGTGTGTGCGTGTGTGTGTGTGTGTGTGTGTGTGTGTGTGTGTGTGTGTGTGTGTGTGTGTGTGTGTGTGTGTGTGTGTGTGTGTGTGTGTGTGTGTGTGTGTGTGTGTGTGTGTGTGTGTGTGTGTGTGTGTGTGTTTTTTTTTTTTTTTTTTTGTGTGTGTGTGTGTGTGTGCGTGCGTGCATGTGCGTGTGTGTGCGCGCGTGTGTGTGTGTTTGTGTTTGTGTTTGTGTGTGTGTGTGTGTAAGATGGTTGAAAAGTGCAAACTCTTCATTACCAGGCAACAGTATCAGCCACACATGAATTTCTTTTTCTCAATGGTACACATTACAGACGGTCCATCCAATGGTGTTCCAATGAAAGTAGAGGTTCCCCTCGGAGCCCCAGGTCGAGGGCAGAATGGATCCCTATCCCAATCTCAGCCAAAAGGCCCAGGTTCAAATTTTAGAAGTGTAGTTAACAACAAAGGAGGAGTCATAGCCCAGCAGAATAGAGGCATCAGGATTGATACAGCTCAGCCATACAGTAGTGAGCCAAAAATCATACAGCAGAATAATCATGGACTGAAGTCCTCTGGCATTGGAACAAAAAACCTGCCTAATAGTTTCAAGAGTCAAGGTGAGATTAGAAGCTAAAAATATCCCCATAATGAACAATATTAAATGAATATATATCAAGTTTGTAAAATTCGTTTTTTTAGTACAGCCTTCAACACAATTGGTTTTTAATAATCTTATCTGGTACTGCAGTGCAGGTAACTGCTAATAATGATGAGACCCGAAGCAGAGGGGGTCACTATGCCAACAGAAATGTCTGGGCTCCTCCAAAAAGTGGTATGCAATAAGTACAAAACTTTATGTTATGCACAACTTGGTGGTGGAAGTCTTGGAACTCTCCTACATGTCAGTGGGTCTTCCTGAATGGTGATGGTCTTGTTTGGCAGAAAAAGGTTTTGGTCTGTTGGTGTTGGGATGAAACACTTCTTGAAAAAGTGTGACTCTTACTTACAAAACTGTGTATTCTGTAGTACATTAAAGGCAGTGGATGTTTGGTGTTTTCTTTATGAAGTATCCTTTACAGATTTCTTTCTTTTTAGTTTTGATTTCTGTTCCTTGTTCTTTGCTCTTCTTATATTCTATATGTGTATTGTTGCACCAGTATTTTATTTGTTTATGTGATCTTTCCTGAAGAGTTCTTGTGTAGTTTGGTGGTAGTCACGTTTATTTTATTTTTGTTTTTTTCAGTTTCTTTTTCAGAAAATATGTGCAGCTTATGCAAGCTTTAAACACGTGTCATCTTAACATCTACTTTTATTATTTGAAGAAATATTCTGCAATGTGTTATGATTTTTTTTTTCAGTTTCGCTTCATAATACTTTTTGCTTCATCTTCTTCTAACTCTGTCCTCCTCTAACAAACCCTCAGGTTCAGACGATGAAATCTCCAATTATATGCAAGCTCATGCCCCTGTGTATGATGGAGAGTTCCAACCTCCACCAAAACAATATAGGCCTAAGCCAAATCAGCAAAATACTGTTTATCAGTTAAATAAACAGCCTATAAAACAAAGCCAGGCACAGCCACAGCAGCAGTTCCAGCCACAGCAACAGCCCCAGCCTCAGCTGACTCAGCAGCATCGCACAAAGCTGCCACAACAGTACCAGCAGCCCATGCCTTATGAAATGAAGCAATTAAGTGAGTCGCAACCTAGCTATAGTCCGTCATCCTCGAAGTTTTTCCGAATGCTACAGACGATCACTGATACTTTGCCCGACGGAGCTGGTATGGGGCACAAAGTGACGTTTTCTTTGCTTGATGTACCATATTTGTGACAGCCTCCCTCCCTCTTTCTCCCCAGCCTCCTTTTTGCTGGTGTAGATCTTAGTGAAAAACATTCCTATGGAAATCCTGTGATATTTGTGTGTACATTTGTCCCTGTTGTTGCTACCACCCACCCTTTAAAGCTGTTGGAATGAGAGCTACCTGTCAACTGGCACATGAACCTGTGAATATATGCTTCATTAATTGCTACCATGGAAAAAAATATTAATGTGGAGGACCATATATGTATCTGTTAAAAAAAGGATACCATTTCATGATTATAATTGAAAATATGTATAGGAATATGAAATGAAAGAAAGACAATGGAAGAAATAGAAGATGAATTATGAAATTTGCAGAGTATCATTGAAAATTATGCTGGAGTGTTTTGAGAAATTTTAAGATTCTTTTTCTGTAGTCCAGGTTTCAGAATATGACAATAACTGGTTACGTAACACTGAAAACATTTGGTTTAGAGTATAGTTATCACATTTATATGTTTGATTTCTCAGAATGATAAATTTAGTGATTATTTGTAATAGCTCAGAGAACTGGAGTACTTAGACATGTAGACAGACATGTGATATTTATGCTTAGTTTGCTGTAAAAAAAAAGAAGAAAAAACAATGAAAATAGTATTTCAATACTTTTTTCCATTGTAAGTGTTTTTGTGCAGAAATATACTTAAAGAGACTTTTTTTATTTGACACTAGGTAAAAGTACACATGAGCTGTCTTTTTTATCCTTAAACCTCATTGCATTTGTTGCATGTGTATCTAACTTAATGTTTCCTGGTGATCCATTTTAGAATAGAAATTCTCCTCTCCTAACACCTATGTGGTTCCAAGACTGTAATATGTTGTCTTTATAACCAATGTAAATGCTAGGGAATTAACCTTTGATCAGAATAGATGAGTGAACTAGTTCTTAATGCTATGCAATAGTTTTTATGTATGTGGTAATCCTAGTACCTTTAATATGTTGCACCTATGAAGTTTAGATATTAGTTAAAACCATTAGATTATTATTGTGATTATTAGAATATCCATAGACTTACTTATACACTACTGTATTAGATTTTTAAAAATTATATGCATCTTGTTGCCCCCAATAATTAGATATGTGCCTGAAAGGATTTCAAAGGCAAAATTCTTTTATTTTGATGAGATTTTCTTTGTTGGTCCTTGTTTCAAACAGAGGCTGTCCACACTGACCTGATATATGTTATTATGTGCACAGAATGGTATGGTATTGGTGTACCCTTTAATCCAGCCCTCATCCCTGGTGGATTATCTGTTACTGAGACCAAACTTTGAAAGCTCAATTAGACCCTGATGTATGTCTTAACCTGATAACTGTAGCTTTCCCTTGTCCCACCTCCACAGAACCCCAGGGACCTGTTCATATCCCCAACATTAAACCACAGCAGAAGGTGCAGCAGTTCCAACAGCCTCAACAGTTCCAACAACCAGGCCAGTATAAGCGGTGTTATGTTCTAGCATTCAAATTGGACTGAATTGCTGGTTTGAGATACTCAGCAGTGCTGATTGTGTTTAATATATTTTGTATTTCTTTATACCTACAAGTTTGTTATGTAGGTTTTGCATCTAATGTATAGCAATATATTTTTATACATGCATCACAATTGTAAATTTGGCCACATTTCTCTGATTTTTTTTCTTGATCAATAATACATAGGTGTAGCTTATTTATATGAGCAGCTTTATTTTATGTGTTAGATGAACATCTATGTATATCACTTCAAGTAGTACATAACCAAACAAAGAAACTGACAATATCAAAAGTAGATACAGAAAGAATGATATGAATCCTGTGACTCATTTTCATGTGATTTTTTTTTGGGGGGAGAACCTGGTTATTTACAACTCATAGGAAGGTTATATTGATACACAAGTGATCTGACCAAGGGTTCTTTAAAGTGTGTCTTCTTCAAAGACATTAATGATGACAGTGCTAATGTATTTGAACAGCCTGAATACTGTACAGTAATAGGCATTACCTAACTGACCAAGAATAGCAGAATAGGACTTGTACCTAAGTTATAAACACTGACAGGTCAGAATCAGAAGGATGAACATGGTTATAGATCAGTCCCATGTGTCTACTTTGTTTGTGTTCATCATCTGTGGTTGGTTGTGTGTTTCTGAAGTTAATTTGATGGAACAAATATAAGGTGATATTTTTTTCTGTTTAGAAATAGCCCCTATCCCCTATCAGTGCAATGTACTTGCAATATGATGTTATAAACTGTATATTTTGTGGTTAAAATCATCTGCATGGTTATATATTGCTAATGTGCCACTATTTTCCTTTTTTATATAGGTGTTTGTATTTTTATTTCTGATTGACTTGTTTGACATCAAGTAGTTGCAGACTTGGAAAGGTTATTTTAAAGATTTGTAAAGAAATGTCGAGTAAGACCTGATGTCATAGTTTAATTGGATGAATTGTAAATTTGAAGGTGTGTTCAATCCATTTTGTTTTTGTAAAAGCCTGAAACTTTCTATTTGCCTGATGGCTCATTGTCTATATTTTACAACTACTGCTGTATTCTTGATGAGGAGGTTAATTCATACTCTGTATCTTTGTATTTTTGCAAATGTGGCATATGGGTGAGACTGTCTGCCATTGATTTATGTATTATTTTTCTTCAGTTTTTTGATAACTCAGAAGATTTTCAAGATCTTGTATATATTTCAGCATTTTCTAAAGAAAAAAAGAATGAATTTCTTTTTTCATTTTATACATCTAAGCCATATAATGGTTAATATTGTTAGTCTCCAAAATAAGTATGTATTTTGTGTAACTTTCGAATTCCACACTATTAGAATGCCAAATTCCCATATATTTACTATATTCTATTATCATTTGGCAAACAAAAAATACCTCATTACATGATTTCATTGTGCCAGTGTATAAGTTCATGGCTAATAGGTTATTAGTGAATTTTCTTTGGCTCTCTCTTTGAATCATAGGGATATGCTATGAATTGATTGTCTAAAATGCTAATTTATTTTAGGGTCTTCTCTTTCTTATCTTCTTCCATAACAGATATCTCTCCCGTTGCATATAGTTTTCCACAACATATCTTTATTGTGTACTTCCCTCTTAGAAAGCAAGAAGTTTTTCAATGGTGTTCTTTTCTTAACAGATGGTCTGAACAGTTCTGCACCCTCAGACCAAACTGTCCCTGAGCCTAAGAAGTACATGGGAGGTAATATTCCTTCTCGCTCCTTCCGGATGCTTCAAGCCATGACAGATGCAGATGATGGTAAGGCACCTGCCATAGCTATGTTTCTCGTACAGTCTCTAAAAAGGTGTTTTGCCAAACCCACAAATGACAGGCTTGGAAACTTTACTTTCATCTCCGGCTTTTATTTCCAAATGAACAGGATTTTTTTTTTTGACAGACGTAAGAAAGATCCTCTTCATTTTCCTTTCATAATCTTAGTTTCTGTGAACAACTCTTAAATGGGTGTGGTTTAATTTCCTGGAGAATGTAAGACAAACATCTATAGCAGTTACCAAAGCCATGAGCTTTTTTTGCCTGCTGATTATTATATGATTTGCTTCCAACTGGATATTAGTTTTAACATTATTTTGATTTTTGGTGTGTTTTTCTTTCTTTTCTTTTTTTTTGGTTTCTTTCTTTTACCTTTTTATACTAAATTTCTTTTCTGTTGCAATCATTACATAGCTATATTTGGAAACATTGATTTTCAGGGATGTAGACTTGATACAGTTTGGCACATCCCTGGATGGTCCTTGCCCTAACTTTGACTAAATATAAATGAAAATAATTTACTGACTCACAAAGATTTAGATCAAACATAAATTGAATTTAAATACATATATATTAACTTGCATATACACGCACACATATGCATACTCATACCTGCAAACACTCACACACAGATATACACAGACACGCAGACACACGCACACGCACACGCTCACGTACACGTACACGTACACGTACACGTACACGTACACGTACACGTACACGTACACGTACACGTACACGTACACGTACACACGCACACGCACACGCACACGCACGCACACGCACACGCACACGCACACTCACGCACACGCACTCATGCACACACACTCATGCACACACATGCACACACATGCACACACACACACACACACACACACACACACACACACACACACACACACACACACACACACACACACACACACACACACACACACACACACACACACACACACACACACACACACACACACACACACACACACACACACACACACACACACACACACACACACACACACACACACACACACACACACACACACACACACACACACACACACACACACACCCATGCACACACACACACAGACACACCCATGCACACACACACACAGACACACCCATGCACACACACACACAGACACACCCATGCACACACACACACACACACACACACACACACACACACACACACACACACACACACACACACACACACACACACACACACACACACACACACACACACACACACACCCATGCACACACACACACACACACACACACACACACACACACACACACACACACACACACACACACACACACACACACACACACACACACACACACACACACACACACACACACACACACACACACACACACACACACACACACACACACACACACACACACACACACACACACACAGGTACCCCCAAAAAACACTTTCTTTGCTACTTTCTCAATTTATTTTTATGTTTATTCTTCATTGATCTAAAATGGAATTTAGTCTTCAGTGCAAATTTCAGTTGTTTTTTTTATTACTAATGCACTTATCTTTTTAAGTTGCTTCTTATTCATGAGACTTTGTAATGATGGAATACTTCTTGTGTTAGTTCTTTTTTTTTAGATCTTAAAATCTTAAAATGAATTAGCTTTAATCTTTATTCGTCATAGGTTGCTTAAAAGTTTTGAATGATTTCCAAATGATATAGTATTAAAAATTGTTTTATAGTTCATAAGAATGTTGTCTATTTATTTTATGGTAAAATAAGGTTTGTGATGAATGTGAATAGTTTTGAGATGTAGTTCAGGCTAGGCAGGTTAAGGTCTAATGGAGAGAAAAAATAAGGGTAATTATGATAAATCGTCAAACTTAGATTTAATCCTCTATGATTAAAAACTACAATTTAAAAAATTACAGATCTCTATAAGGCACTCACTATAGAAGTGTTTTTGTATAACAAGAAAAAAAAGGAATTTATATGAAGATTGAATTTTGGATTTTTGAGTTATAGTCACTTTTTTTGTTTTCTTTATAGTGAAAATGTACAAAATGTTTCAGGAGATATTTCAGTGAAATTTAATCACTGTTGTACAAACCTATTCTCAGAAATAAACTTCTGTATGGAAAAAAGACTTAAAGACTTAAAAGTGATTACAATATGATTTAAAATAGTATTCAACATCAAATGAAAATCACAAATAAGAACCTTTAATGTAATTATCTTGTATAGCTTAAAAGATGACTTCTGACTTTGACTTTGTGGTAATACTATAACATACCCGACCTATTTGTGAAAGGATTGTCGCAGTGAATTGGAAGGACACGAAATATATTTGTAAATTTGTAAATTGTTTTAGACAATGTTGTTTGTAGATTGGAGGTGCTTCATTAGTGATTAGATGCCTTTTTCTGAATCTGGGAATTAAGCATATTTACTGATCATTCTATAGCTAGAAACACATACATTGAGGCATTTGAAGGTTTGGTTACAAGTATTAGCATTTTTTTTTTTTTTTTTTTTTTAATGTTCTCATATGTTTTGAAATATAGTGATATCAGTCTGCTGTTGCTAGAATTCACCTTAAATAAGTAAAATAATTATTGCCACAGTAGACTTCTTATTTCATTACAAAGTTTTCTTGGCTAAATAACTATAAAAAATATATTGCAATAACTGATTTATATGACAATACAACAGCACAGAATTATCAAAACATTACTATTATAACAAACTATAACAATCCTTTCCCATCAACAAAACTGTTTAATCCCAATGCTAATATTAGCCATAAACAGAATATACCATATCCTTCATAGCCATCCTGTTTCATATTGCAAATACCTGTCAGAGAAACTACGTAGAAGAGGTATGAATGAGAGCAAATAACTGAAGAACACAATGGCACAGAACAGCACAGCACGACACCATGCAACAGAACACAGACCATGTAATGCAGCACAATATAGTACAGTACAACTTAACACAGTTCCACTCCACACAATACAACACAGCTCAGCACGTTACACATACTTCTTCAAAAGAATTACATGAAACTCTAAAGAAGATACGTCAAAATGTGCCAACTACACCTTATGTGTTATGAAGTTATACATGCTCATTCATAACTTTCCAACATTTGTCACAATGAACTCTGTTCAGATAAGCTTTACATGGGAAACTTTTGCTTATTTGCATATTTCAATCATTCAGACCTAGATTTGGGTAAGTTTTGCTTATATTTTTTTGTAAATTTTTCTCATCACCTTTTTATGCAGTTTGTTGCTTATCGTTTTTCTTAAAACAGTATGGCTTGCTACTCAGAGTTCCCATCTCGTTTTTTTGCCTGGACTGTGGTTGACAAGCCTTTTCTTGCATGTTCTTTGTTTCTAGCCTCAGACGCCGGAGAACCTGCCAAAGTGTCAGAGGTTCCCAGTCCACCTGGTGATGAAAAAACGCATGCAGCCAATCAGACCCCACCTCTTGAGTCCACAAATATCACTTCTCCATCAGTTCTTTCTCCTTCCATAACACTGACTGAAACAAATGACACTTCATCAGACAGTGGAATTTCATCCCCTTCTAAAATATCCCCTTCATACACCACCACTAAAGATAGCAGAGTCTACAGGAATGTGTCTCCCAAAATAACCTTCACTGGGCAAAGGAATACCCACATTGTCAATTCTGCTCTCAGTAATGCCAAGGACCCCTCGTCTCCTTCCTCCCCAACATGGAAGTCTCCGAGTTTCTCTCATTCTCCTCGGTCTCAATCACCCGTTTGCCAGTCTCAGTCGCTTCCTAAGTCTGCTGAGGAAGATCATGATTCTGGATCTGACAGTCCAAGGCTGATGAAAATCATACGTCAAGAATCTACAAGCCCACAGAACACTGAGCGGCGCTATGAGGGTGCACACATTCCTTCGCGAGTGTTCCGTCACTTGCAGACAGAGTACCCAGCATCTTCAAATGAAAATAATGAACTACAAGAACCCAAGGTAAGGGTAAATTCCAAAAGCCCATCTCCTCGATATGATGGAAGTCCAATACCTCCAAGAGTGTTCAAGTCACTGCAAAACGAGACCAATTCGAGCTTTGATTCTGATACGACCGATGGCGACACTCCTTCAAGAGCATCGAGCTCATTTGCTGAACTAGAGGAGTATTATCATAATGGGGTGGCCAACACAGCCTGTTCAAAAGAAACTGTCCTAAAGGAGCTGACTTCGCAGTTTGACAGCACAGGTTTCAAAAAGAAACCAAGAGCAGCCCCAGGAAAAGTCTTCCGTTATTTGCAAAACCAGTATGATACTCCATCGGATACCCAGCCTGAACAGCAGCAGGATAATTTGCAGACACCAAGTGATGAGTGTCCAAGCTTTGGTTACCGAGGCTCAAAGGTCCCTTCCCCTTCATTCAGATTCTTGCAAAATCAATATCATCAACAGACAGAAGAGGAAGTACCACAGGATAATGAGCCGCTCACACCAGATGCCCCAACACACGAGGTTGAACCCACACCTTACAGAGGAGGCAGAATCCCTGGAAAAACATTTAAATTCCTGCAAGACAACATCACCACTCACCCATCTGTTCTTCAAGCAAGAAAATAGATGCACTTACTGATAAAAGATGCTTAGGCAAAAGAAAAATTATATTTTCCTTAATTTTGTTTATAATGGAGATAATCTATTGGATACATTGTAGTTTCTGATGGATAAGGCTTTTAAGTGGAAAGATATATTATTCCACAGTAGCTTCAGGAACTTTCAAGATAGGAATTTAATCAAAGTTCCACCAATGGGACCAAATTGATATATATTATTATTACAGAAAGATAATGAGTATGTCTCAAACTAATCAGACTGATTGGATATCATTTCATTCATCATTTCATACCTATATTCCTTTTTACTGCTTCATAATACAACCAGTAATTGACATCAAACATTCTTATTGACAAAACATTACACTACTGTACACCTTCTTCTCAAATGATTAGTGATTTGAATTTGAATTATGTAATATGACGATCATATTCATGGAAAAAAAATCACTTTATCTAGAAAACATGTTACAGTAACCCTTTGCATCCTAAAAGCTGGAACCAATAAGGTTTCAGAATTGTGACTTGCCATTTTTGATAATTTTATACCGCATTGTATTTATTACTTTCTCTGTGTACACAAATATGTAGTTTTATTGTCAAAAATATAGTAATCTATTCTATAATGGTATGTCTGCTTAGGTAGACGTAAACATCATTGTGAGGAAATCTTATTTTTTTTACAAATCGTCATTATGTAATATATCTGTATTAACAATGAGTGATTTATCTTTACACTGACTAG
>BOPN01003192.1:50000-57500 GCA_017312705.2 Penaeus japonicus | reverse complement strand
ATATAGATAGATATATATATATATATATATATATATATATATATATATATATATATATACATATACATATATACATATATATGTATATATATATATATATATATATATATATATATATATATGCATATATATGTATGTATATGTATATATATATATATATATATATATATATATATATATATATATATATATATATATATATACATATACAGATAGATAGATAGATAGATAGATAGATAGATAGATAGATAGATAGATAGATAGATAGAGAGATAGATAGATAGAGAGAGAGGGGGGAGGGGGGATAAAACAGATATACGCACTAATGGATTGTATGAGACATAGGGGAAGAAAATAAAAGTACAAAGATACGAGAATTGAAAGATAGAAGCAGATACGGGAAATGGGATGATGAATAAACGGAGACGTGAAAGTAGAAACACAGAAATAATTATATGAATTATATGATTAAATGATATGATGGCAAAATCACTAGATTCTTATTCAACTATCTCAAAGCGATATTTTTAAGATAACTGTTTTTAGTTTATATATTAATTTAGACAATTTTAGATCGAGATTGAATACTTTCCATTTTTGTTTACATTTGCGTCCGAGTGTCGTTGTCTAAGCGACCTTTCCTGACGTTCTGCTGTTGTGGCGGAAGAGTCGGGCCGTTTTAAATAACTAAATTACTTTCCACACCAAGATTTATTCTGTTTAAAGTTCAAAGATGAAGCTGGTAGGTATATATTTAGGATATAACTTGCAAAGGGCACCTCACACTGGTAGAAAGAACGTGTTATTATACCAAGTTTGGGTGTTTAGAGGGAACTGGGAGTCGGGATTATCACTAGATTTTATTTTGATCTAATATCTCATGAAGGTGTAAATACATTGAGCAAAAGCAAATTGTGGTGAAAGATCATAACAATTTCGTTGAGGAAATGTCAAAATGAAATGCTGCTGGAATAAATAGACACTGCATGAGATGCTAATATTTCTGTGGTGTATCTCTATCAGCACAACTTATCTGTCACAAAATTTAAATTGGTGATTCTCCAGAATGTAACACTGCCTTGTAAAGGAATTGAAATGGCACTTGGTATTTTTAATCTGAACAAGTAAAGGATAATGGCACAGTCATTTATTCCGAGACGGCTAGATGTGTCTGTACAGTCTACGCAGGCTGGTGCATTTTGTTTGAGTGGCAGCGGTAGGTGCTTGTGTGTGGCTGCTATGAGGGAAGCATAATTTTTATTATGTGATTTATTGTCAGTATCAGTGGTCAGTTAGCAGTGTAATTTTGCTAATTCTTTTGATATAATTTTTAACATTTGGTATTGCCTTGCAAGAAAATAATTGTATTTAATCATAGTATTGTGTAGGAATGTAAACTTAAACAAAATTGTATATGAAAATATCTAGAGAAAACTATATTTTTATTTCAATAATATTAACCCTTTCCCGACGGGGAACTCGCTATGCGAAGACCCAAATGCCGGGCGATTGCAATATTGCATTGAAATCGTCACACTGGCTTGACGCCCCGGCATCGGGATTTTGGCTGTGTCACACGGGTGTGACGCACCGTCGTCATGGGGTTAAAAATAATAATAGCACTGTGTTATTATATTGGTGGTGATATATTGAGCTTCTCTGTAGAGTGAAGTATGGGGGCTGCACCTTTCCTTGTACAGGTGGATATTCTGGCAATATGGAGCTTGTAGCTCTCTTTGGTGATTATTTCAAAAAGAGGAAGCAGTCCAAAATCTGTAGAAATATGGTGTAGGTTCTTTGGCCTTTACCAAAGTAGAAAATGCTTAGGCTACAGGTGCTTGATGCAGTCCAATTTTGGATGATAACCTCAAACAGCCATATGGTACAATGTAGACAGGATATGCAATTGTTAAATTGCTGAATATTTAAATGAGTTAGTTGACTCCTGAAAAGAGTAGGTATTAGTACTAAGTCTTGTTTCATCACTGAAGGTGGCATGTGAACATGGCAGTAGATTGGGTTGACATATTATGAGACACCTGTTGTAGCTACCAATCCACGTGCCATATGAGATCTATCTTGGGGTCTTTAGGATGGCTGGTTTATTATTAATTGCTAGTAAATAGTTTGTATTTCTATCCCTAGTACTGCTTGAGTGGACACCCCAACAAGCCCTGCAATGTAGTGACCTTCAAGAGTGTGACCTTGATGTTGGACTGCGGCTTAGACATGAGCAGCGTGAGCCATTTTCTCCCGCTGCCTCTCGTTGCATCGCACCGTTTGGGCAGCCTGAGTACCTGGGTTCCACGGGATGCAGACTCACAGCTGGAGGGGGTGAGGTCTTTGTTGTTTCTTCACTTTAGTGAAATATGATTCCTTCCTTTATACTCTTTTTTATATAATGTTTTGGCTTACTATTAGGATTAAAAACTATATTTTCAAATTCTTTTTGGCAACCAAAACATGTAGGATGGCTGACCTAAGGGATTTTAAAGTTTTGCAAGTCCTAGTATGTAATGTATGTATTTTGAAACCATTCTTACTTTATTTATTTTAATGTTATTGTTATGGTAATGATGATGATATTAGTATAAATATGATTATTGTTATTATAATTTTTACCATTACTCTTTTATTTACATTATTCTTATTAGCAATTTTACAATTGCTCTTTTATTTTTGCTGTAATTAGTGCCCAGGTATATCACCCCTTGTAAGTAATATTGATGTAGTCTATGAAGCCCTGCTTGTGAATTACCTACTGTAGGAACACCCACTGGAATGTAAGACATACCTAATATAATAATACATTCTATCTGGATAGATATGCAACATTATGGAGAGTCGATGCAGGGAGAAAATTGATATTAGATAAATTACGAATGTGATTATCAAGTCAAAGGGCGGTAGCAACCATGGATATATAGACAAAATTACCTTTTTTATCATATTTACTAATCATTCTTATGGAACAAGGAAGAATACATGTGCATCCATCGTAAGATAGATATAAAACATCCATATTTTGTAATTCAACAGGAACTACGGGAATGCATGAACAGAATATTTGTGGACTCACCACCTGAAATTGGCCCTCCAACATCTGGTCTCGTGGACTTTGCCGAAGTGGATGCAATCTTGGTATCAAACTATCTGAGTATGCTTGCCCTTCCCTTCATCACCAATGGCACAGGGTTCAAGGGAGTGGTGCTCATGACCGAACCCACCATGCAGGTTGGAAGGTAAGCCGTAGATTGTCTTTGTATTCTTTATTCTTTATTCTTTTTATTGTTATTGTTATTGTTATTGTTATTATTATTGTTATTGTTATTGTTGTTGTTGTTGTTGTTGTTGTTGTTGTTATTGTTGTTGTTATTGTTATTATTATTGTTATTATTATTGTTATTATTATTATTATTATTATTATTATTATTATTATTATTATTATTATTATTATTATTATTATTATTATTATTATTATTATTATTATTATTATTATTACTACTATTATTATTATTATAATTATTATTACTATTATTATTATTATATTATTATTATTATTATTATTATTATTATTATTATTATTATTATTATTATTATTATTATTATTATTATTATTGTTATTATTATTATCATTATTATCATTATCATTATCATTGTCATTATTTTTATTTTATTTTATTTTTTATTCTATTTTATTCATTTATTTTTTTTAACCCATTGCTGAAGGGCAGTCTACGACACTAGTGGCACCGGCTAAAATTTAGAGGGATGGGGAAAGGGTTTTCTCCGCCCTCCGGGTAGCGCAGACTAGCCCAAACAATATTTTTCCATAAATCAATCATACAATGCAAGTATAGGCTTACTTTGGAACCCTATAGCTCTAGAGCTAGCACTGTTACAGCCATAATACTTCATGACTCTGTGTATGCTTCAACTGTGAGCAGATACCGATATCTCATCATGTACGCATTGACACCCGTCTCTTAGGCCTAATTGGTGCTGACATGTATTTCATGACACCCGTATGCAATGGGTTAACCCTATCCCGACGGGCCCAGCGATAAGTGGAAAGCCCCTACGCTGGGCCTATGTGATATTGCATCAGGAACGTCACACTGGTGCGTCACCCCATCATCAGGCATTTAGCCGTGTCACACAGGTGTGACGCACCGTCATCAAAGGGTTAATCATTATTTTTATTATTCTTGTTCTTTTTCATATTCTTATTCTTATTCTTATTCTTATTCTTATTCTTATTCTTATTCTTATTCTTATTCTTATTCTTATTCTTATTCTTATTCTTATTCTTATTTTTATTCCTATTCTTATTCTTATTCTTATTCTTATTCTTATTCTTATTCTTCTTATTATTATTATCATCATCATCATTGTCTATTATTATCATCATCATTATTATTAACCCATAAGTGCTGGATGGCCTATATATATTCTATGGCAAAATGATCTCGAATAGCAGGTGCTATGTACATATACATGCATATTAAATCTGTGTGATTTTAAATTCTTGTTAGAATAATATTTATGTAATAGACTTATTTTAAAATTGTTTGAAGCATATGTTATGCTGATATGCCTTCTTAAGAGAAATCAAAGAGCTATTCATAACAGCAGTGGTATTAACTTAGGCAATTTAATTGGCTGCTCATCTTTCAGCCATTAATCCTAAGAAATTATTCAGCTTCTTTGAAAACCTTGGAGATAAGTCATACTGCATTGCTTCTTCCATGTCTAGTAACTTACTGTGCAGACATTTCCTGATGAAGAGGCATGGTTTTACAGAATATTCATGGAAGAGCTCGTAGAATACATTGAGAGGACCCCAAAAGCCAGACATGCATACAGGTGGAAGCATTACCTGCGGTCTCTCCCGCCACCGCTCTCCGAAGTCAAAGGACCCAAGACTTGGCAGCAAGCTTATTCGTTGAAGGATATTAATGCTGCCCTTTCTCATGTACAAATTGTGGCATATAATGAAAAGATTGTAAGTAGATGTAAATACGATTATTTATCATTGTTGATGTATTGGAAATTGTTATAAATTTCTTAAACTGTGTTAGGGTTTTTAATTTAATGAAATCATGTTTTTCTTTTTCTATTTCTCAGGATATTTGTGGAGCACTAAAGGTGACAGCTGTTAGTTCTGGCTTTTGCTTGGGAAGCTGTAACTGGTTGATAAGTTCTGATCATGAAAAGGTAATTGGTTAGAAGATTTAGTAAAGATGATATTGTTCTTGTTCTTTTACACTTGCATTTTGATATATAGTTGTTATTAAACAATTGATGATTACCCATGAGTGGTACAAGGTATAACCCACTATCAATATCGCTATTGATTTTGCAAGGTCTATCAAAAGTTTGATGATTTTTTAGAGAATTAAGAAAGATGGAAATCTCTGTAGATACCAGAAATGGATGTTGAAAAAATTAAAGCAGTTATATAAAAAAAAAAACTTTGTGAAAATATAACCATAATGTGGTTAACATTATTGGAAAAGGAATTGTTAAAGATGCATATAGTTAATGACATTGATAGTAAGTATAATATAGTAATTGTATCTAGAAAATACATAATAGAATTTATGAATACCTTTTGAGTAATGGACGTCAAACATATATTTTATTCTGCTGTGATTTGAACTGTGATTATGACTGGTATTCTGTACATGAGAGTTTAATGATACTTTCTAGTAGGCAAAGAGACCCATAGCATTCTTTATGCAAGATGGTTGCTAGTGGAAGTGAGGTGAGAGAATGATTGTGTGTATGTAATTGATGTTGGATGGCTTCCATTATTCCTCGTACCTGGTAACCAACATTCTTTGACAACCCGGATCAAGGATCTGGGACGGCATTTTGCTTCTCAAAATACCAGGCAAAGTGCTTGCTCTTATCATTCTGAGATGTATCATAGACCTCCTGCTAAGGCACCAGAGAATGGAACAATCCAGATACCTCATAGCAAGTCCACAATAGATCATGTCCTTGTGCTCTGAGTTATTTTAGAGTGCTGTTGTGAGTTTGGTTGAAGGTATTTGACTCTGTGCAGTTGGAATCACCATTGGAAATCCATAGACTCAGAGGAATCCCAGCAAAGGTGATTAGATAAATAGAAGTCCCATATACTGTGTGGTAAAGTTTGGAGGGGACATGTCGAGCTTCCAGAGCGAGGTCATTTTTATGTTGTCATTACATTCTTTATATCTAGTGAGGCAATGCTGGTTCATATTAAAGTCTCAGACCTTGACTTTGCAGATGATATTGCTATCTTGTCTGACATCCTTTTGGTTAGTGGTTAGCCTTGATACGTTTATGAGCTCATGAGTTTAGAGGTTTCCTAAACCAAGACCGAAATCCAAGACTTATTGGGTCAACTCTTTTGATTCATTTTTGAGGCATGGACATCAAAGTCCTCCAGAACTTTACATATCTAAGTATTGTAAATCATGTATGGATTAGCCTGGCAGTACAAGTCGTGTACTGTCTCTACCTTGTCCCTTGGAGTCATTTCTTGACACATTTTACAACAGTTCCTTGCTTCAAATCATGGTGCGATTAACAGGACCATGCATCCAAATAACATCCACACTATGAGACCATTATATAACCTTTTACTAAATCTGGGACTTCCAGGTCATGCTATACAGACACTTGACTGGACTCCCTAGGGATGTTCTTGCCCATTAGGTTGTCTGTTTTAGAGACAATCCTGAGAAGTTCTCTTTCATTCCTGTCTAATACTCAAGGCATTCTTGTGTTAATCATTTAAGAAAAATGTTTTACTATATTTTGAGGTTTAAGATAGCCATGTAATAGACTGACAGACTATCAATGTTGTAATAGACTGAAAATGTAGAATAGTGTCCAGATCACCTCATTACATTCTTTATATCTAATGGGATAAAATTTTTAATATAGTTTTATGGTAAGATGAAAATGAGTATTTTTTTTCTATATTTTCAATCTGGTTGAGTGTCATTAATCTAGCATTCTTTTGGGATACCCTTGAAGGCTTGCCTTCTGGTTGGTGCCAAGAGGGAATGGTACCATCTGTATTTTACAGTTTAAAGTGAACCTGATTAGTGAATAGTAGGGTAATTATTTTAATCATGATGATAAGCACTGTTATTTTATTATAGAGTAATAAAGAAATAGTTTGTTACTCTTTCCCACTGTCAAATACTCTATAACAAATATTGTCATTCGAGAGCTGTCATCAAGACCAAACTCAACTGTCAATGCAGTGTTCAACCGATCTGCAATGGTTATATAGTCCACATTTGATGAGACCAAGTTTTAAGGGTTATGCAGACTTTCCTAATGTTCCCCAGATATGATAAAAGTATAAAAATAAATGTACAAATAGTTGAGAAAATGTCAAAAGTTTCCTTGTAAATAACCCCCCTTCTCCCTCTCAAAAGATTATGGCTATAATTACCAGTGAGCATTAGCACTGATGGAGGAACCTACAAATTACCA
>BOPN01003192.1:42500-45000 GCA_017312705.2 Penaeus japonicus | reverse complement strand
TATTTGCCTAATTCCACTCCCGCTTACAATATAGCAAGCAAGTGCAGCTTCCCCGCTGGGAGATATCCCGTGGTGTGAAGCAATGCTGAATAATGTGTATATGCAAATGCAACCACAATGTATAAATACAATATGTGTGTACGGTGAAACTTCAGGATGTAATGAGACGTCATCTGTCATGTCTGATGACATGATATGACATAATCTACTGTGAATGTCATAAGGAATGATGGATTGTAATAGCAAGAAGTTAATTTTCAGTTCTTGCAATACAATGCAACAGCAAAGATTTGCTGTATTCAGACATTATTCATATAGGATTACTTGATCAATTGTTTATATATGATAAATCCATGATTATTATCTGTCACCACTTACATTTATTTTGTTAAAGTAAATGGTCTTCCTTGTTCCCTATACAGCCATTAGAGGATGAAGACACCATCCACAAGTTGCCCAACAGTTATCCGTACGGGAACTTGTCTGTCGAAGACCTGGTACAAAGACTTGCTCAGGCAGGTTTAACAGATGCCAGAGTTGAAGAGTTGCCTGGAGTATGCATCATTACATTGGTAAGATAATTTTTTGACACTTATAGCATCATTGATGATGTTGTTGACATAGCATATTGCTGCATAGTGGTGAAAAATACTGAAATCTAAGATTATGTGCTGTTAAAAGGAACATGCATTTTTTTCAAAATAAGATTTTGAAAAGATTAGCTGTAATACAACTGTAATGGAATGTTATTAAAGAATAAATACATGTTTTGGGAACTTCTCATACATATGCTATAGGCAGTGAACTTAATGTATACGGAGAGGGAGAACAAAAGCAAGTGAAGGGTTAGAATTCACATCATTTATTGTTAAAGGGAACACAATGTAAAGTATAGAAATAGAGAAAGTATCCTAGTTCATGAGAAAATATACTTTCATAATGTAATGTAATTTATTTTGCAGGAAAATGAAGACGTGATTATCAAGATCAGCGATGCCTCAACACACATTATATGCAGCAACACCAAATTACGCGAGAAACTACGAGACATCCTACTGGAGTGTCTGAGCTCCTTTTGAAATCAGTTGTGCCCAGAAATAATTTATGAGAAGATGCTGAATATCATTCACTCGTGCATGAGATTCCACATTGATAATCAGTTTTTAGTAGGCAGGTTGATGTAACCATGAACTTTACATTGCTATATTTTATAACTTTCAGAATAAATGACAACTTGATGGAAAATGTGCTTTCTTCCCTCCTCTGGATCCAATCGCTAAGATGTACCAGATGTTTGAAGCATCATCATTATGGATTTTATATCATGTAAAAAAATGGTATGAATGAGACTGACATGTAAAAAAAGATATGTAAAAAATGTGCAGATAATTCTCTAGAGGTCAAGTATAAATACCCATAAACAGTCCCAGAGGGGATAAAATCACCAGCCAATATTCCAGCAAATTTCAAGATTAAAATGCTATCCCACAGAGGTAATTTTTCCACAAGGTGGCATCACAACCCTCACATACTTCTTTGCCACAAGGTTTCTCTCGATACTACGTCCCTTAGTTTAGTCTTCACTAAATCCGCAAACACACTGATGCTCCCAACCTGCACTATACTACTGCACCAACATTCACTCTCCAAGCATTTGCAGTGCTCCTATGCTTTGGGAAACCCTATTGCTGCTCACAAGTCATCCACAGCATCTCTGGCTCGTCCCTGTCTTTCTTCCCCTGCCCAGAAGTCACACCGAGTAGCAACGATGATAATTATTGATTATGATGAGAATAGTTTTGATTAGGATTTTGATAATGGTGAAAATGAAATATTTTTTATGCTAATAGTGATAATGATGATGATGTTGATAATGATAATGATTATCATCAGGTATGATAATTATGATGATAATAATAATGGTGATGATCATAATCAGCACCATTATCATTACCATTATCATAATCATTATATTTGCTATTATCATTATCATTGTCATTATTGATGATTATAATGACAGTGATGATAATGGTAAAGGGGAAAATAATAGTAGTTTTAATGATATGACAACAACAATAATAATAATATAAGTAGTTTACAATAGGGATGACAATAATGATAGTGTTAACCCATTGTGGATGGGGGATAGATTTGCTTGCCCAGTCTCCAGGATGGGTTTTCTTTCCGAGTGAGGCAGCTTCATGCAACATACCGTGACTTTTCCCACTCTCTTTTAGTCACTCATTTTTGTGTTATAATGTTTGTATTTCTTGTGTTGAGAAAATTATAAGTGTTCATATGACAGGCTCTATCAATGCTGCAGTTGACCAAAATTGTTGTATAGAAACCATATTAGCTCAATATTTTCTTTATACTTAGAGTGATAGAAGTATTGCTGTTTCATGGGAGGACAGTACACAGATACAGGAATATATAACCATCAACAATGAAGATAACATAAGAGGTAGGGGCACATTGTAGACACTGGGCATGGTTTGAG
>BOPN01003192.1:30000-37500 GCA_017312705.2 Penaeus japonicus | reverse complement strand
CATCTGTATTAAAAAAAAAAAAAAAAAAAAAAAAAAATCCTAGAATGGGGTTGCTTATGGAAAAGAGAGAAAAACAGTGCGAGCGAGACATGGACATATTCACTGATATATACGTTTGAGACCAACGCAGCTTTGCAAGACACGAACAGATGGCAGGGTAGTGCGCCTTCAGGGAACTTACGTAAATATTCATGTTTATTCATCTCTGTGGTTATCTTAGTAGGGTACGTCTCTCGCTCTTTAACTCTCTCTCTCTCTCTCTCTCTCTCTCTCTCTCTCTCTCTCTCTCTCTCTCTCTCTCTCTCTCTCTCTCTCTCTCTCTCTCTCTCTCTCTCTCTCTCTCTTATTCATTTACCTCTCCCACTCACTCACTTACTCTATTTGTTTCTCTCTCTCTCTCACTCACTCACTCACGCTGTCTGTCTGTTTCTCTCTCTCTCTCTCTCTTCCCTTCCCTTCCCTTCCCTTCCCTTCCCTTACCCCTTCTCTCCCCCCCCCACCTCCCCCCTCTTTCATAACCGCACTAGAATTTTGTTCTTCCCCTTTAATTAATTAAACGCGAATTAGTTCTTTGCGAGTTACTCAGAAATTCCTGGCAGGAGAAAAGGGTTAGAGAGAGAGAAAAAAAAAACAACAACAACAACAAAAATCGAGTGAAAGGAACGTGAACTGGCGGGAATGAAATCTCCTGTAGGTGAAAAGTGTTACGCTTGTGCCGAAAAAAAGGAAACCGAAAAAAATAACATAAAAAAAGACATTAAAAACGAATTGGACTGAGAAAAAATATTAGACTTAACAGAAGCGAATGTAACGTTTTCCTTTGAAGATTCGGTGTATCATTTTTTTATGTAATATTTTCCCGTAAGGATACAATTGTGTTTTACATTTTTCAAGATGATATTTCCCACTAAGGTTTCAATGTATTCCAAGTGTTTTTATCTTTATTTTTGGTTTCTTTACATTCCTCTTAATGAATTCACATATAGCCATTGAGAGGGCGGAGTGAAATCGCGGTAAAAAAACGAAGAAAACGGGAAAAAAACACACACACATAAAACTCTACTAAAGTGTGTGGCTACATAGTCTCTAGCCTAACAAAACCGGAATCTGCATGACTGCATGACAGCTTCGCGCCACGGTGAGCTTGGCTGGACATCTGTATTTTTTTCCTCTTTTCACATTTCATTTTATCTTTCCTTTCGTTACAATGTGTATTCATATATGCTGCACACATGCACATATATACGTAGACATGTAAATAAAGCTACGCATGGATAATTCTCTCTTCATATATTTTTCATTTCCCTCCCTCCCTCCTTCCCTCCCTCCCTCCCTCCCTCTCTCTCTCTCTCTCTCTCTCTCTCTCTCTCTCTCTCCTCTCTCTCTCTCTCTCTCTCTCTCTCTCTCTCTCTCTCTCTCTCTTTCTCTCTCTCTCTCACTCTCTCTTATTAAATTCCCCTCTCATTCTCTCTCTTCCCCCTTCTCTCTTTCTCTCTCTTTCTCTCTTATTCATCCCCCGCTCTCTCTTTCTCTCTCTCTCTCTCTCTCTCTCTCTCTCTCTCTCTCTCTCTCTCTCTCTCTCTCTCTCTCTCTCTCTCTCCTCTCCTCTCTCTCTCGCTCTCTCACTCACTCTTTCTCTCTCTCTCTCTCTCTCTCTCTCTCTCTCTCTCTCTCTCTCTCTCTCTCTCTCTCTCTCTCTCTCTCTCTCTCTCTCTCTCTCTCTCTCTCTCTCTCTCTCTCTCTCTCTCTCTCTCTCTCTCTCTCTCTCTCTCTCTCTCTCTCTCTCTCTCTCTCTCTCGCTCTCTCACTCACTCTTTCTCTTTCTCTCTCTCTCCCTCCCCACCTCTCTCTCTACCTTCCCCCCCTCTCTCTCTCTTATTCATTTACATCTCTCACTCACTTACTCACTCTGCCTGTCTCTTGAATTCCTTAACAGTTTACAACTTGGAAAACCCCCGAAGACTTGGTTACAGAACTACACTCAGATAAACACGAAATAATAAGAGTACGTCGAATAATATGAAAACCGGTAAAGATAATTAAACTGAAGGGAACGCCAAGACGCAGCCACCCACCCAGATAATAAAATATCCAAATTACCGTACAAGATACATGACTTAGGAAATGAAGTTACAAAAACACACACACAGACACACACACACATACACACACTCGCACACACACACACACACACACACACACACAGATGTTCACTTTTGACTATAAGGATGATATTCATGAGAAAGTATATTTTCACTATAAAAATGGTTTTCATCATAAAGGTAATTGTCTTGAGAAAGAAGATTTTCACTATAAAAAGGGGTCTTCACTATAAAAAAATTATAATCTTTTCCTCTTGGCTGCTCCGTCTTGTCCCCTGCATCTCCCTCTGTTAGATAAACCACCTACTTATCTTCCCTAATCACATACTTATTCTACCTCTTTGGTCTTCCTCTCCTCCTCCTGCCTGGTGATTCCGTCCTCAGCATCCTTCTCCCACTATACTCCTTCTTTGCCCATGCCCAAAACATCTCAATCTCTCTTATTTTGTCTCCTATCCGTCCTACCTGAGTTGTTCTTGCGTATTCTTACTATCCCTTCAGTAAACGTATTTCAGGAATTTTCCTTTCTCTTCCATCTCGCTCCCTCCTTTCAGGGCACAGGCACTGATGGCACTCGTCGTCACCCTTCTAATTTCCAGCTTCAGAATCAGCACTCTGTCATATACGCTCTTCATCTCTAAGGCACTCGTGATATGCTTTCACTATAAAGAATTTTGCCAAGAAGATTTTTTTTTTTTTTTTTTACTATGAAGACGCGTTTATTATAAGCGTTTTCACTATATGTTAAGTAAATTTTCACTATGAAGGTTATGCTATAAAGATATTCACTATAGATATTTTTCAATTTATAAAAGAATCTTTCATTAATTCTTTTTTTTTTTTTTATCATAAAACAGATTTTTTTATTATAAAGCCATGATTTGAAAAGCAATTACTCCACTATAATTGCCCCGGAGGTTAACTTTAATAGACGGATTGATCATTGAATAAAAAAAATCATATCCAATTAATCTTGATACACGGACTAACTACACTTCACATCCACTCGTATTCCTTAATGATTAATAAAGTAACTCTAAGCCGTTACTCTCCTCTCCCTATAACGAAAGTTTAACCCAAACCCCGACCATTTATCAACTAGAAATAACTAGAATCGAATGCCACTTATTTCTGACTTCCTCTTTTTTATAAGTCCAGTGTCTCCCCTCCCCCCCCCCACGCCCACACCCACCCCACCCCCACCCTGGTGATGTATCTCCCTCCCTTAAAAGTAATGCCCCCCCAAAAAAAAAAAAAAAAACCCAAAAAAAAAAAAAAAAAAAAAAAAAAAAAAAAAAAAACTCCACTTATGCCCTTTCCCACTCCCCACTTTGCCTCGTGTGATTTAAACTCTGCAATTACTTTTCTCTGTCAGGGAGTTTGAGTATTAAACGTATAAATCTCCGACATTTGTCAGCGATTTGTGAACATTATGCACTTGAGACACCAAGACTGGAGTACGTGTTGTTAAATGCTAGGTGTCGTGACTCTTCGCCTCTTAAAAAAAAGAAAGGAAGAAAAAGAAAAAAGAAAAAGAAAGGAAACAAACAAACAAACAAAAAACCCCCGCAAAACAACGACAAATATGATGTTAATTCTTCGGAAAGAAAAAATATAAAGATTAACAAATAAATCTTATCCAAGTGTCAGCAAAGAAATATGTTAGGAAAGTTGGACACGTAACTATCCGAGCAGAAAGTTGAATGAAGGGGAACACCCACCTCCCTCTGTTTAAGTTTTGTTGTTAAAGATGTGGGGACCTGTCAACCACAGACAGGGAACCATTTAATGTATTCTTTTTCTTCGCTAAACTCTGTATTTTATCTCTGTTCCTGAAACAAGTCCTGGGTATATATGTCTCAAGTTCCTGACAGGTGAATATTAGTGGCGAGGATTATAATTCTAGAAATTTAAAAAAATGAAAATGTTGTATGTTATTTAGCGTAGTCGGAATGAACGTGGGTTCAAATATCATATGCACACATGCAACCATGCGTCCCCTTGGTATTAAAGAGGAAGAGAGAGTGAGAGATAGAGAGATAGAGAGAGAGAGAGGGAGAGAGAGAGAGAGAGAGAGAGAGAGAGAGAGAGAGAGAGAGAGAGAGAGAGAGAGAGAGAGAGAGAGAGAGAGAGAGAGCGAGATCCAACGCCTGATACTGTAAGCAGCATACACATACACCCACCCACCCACCCACACACACACACACACACACACACACACACACACACACACAATGTGTATGTAGGAAACTAAACAAACACATTTTACTCTAGCTCACAGGCGACACACAAAAAAAGCAAAACGCGAAACATTTATCTAAACATTTCAGCCGGGCCGGAAAGTTCATAGCAAAGCCAGGATCCAGATACTCAACAATTTCGTTCCAAGCTGTGCCCGGATAAGGATAAAAACAAAGAAAAAAAAGAAAAAAAAAAAAAGGCATATGGCTCCTCTCCTTTTTCTGTACCCAACGTAAAACGAATTGTGACAGGAAGAAGTATTCAGGTAATAAATATAACGAAGCTTATCGGATTTTCTGGAATAAGAATTCCTTTCGTTATATCTTCTTCATGTCACACGCGGACTCTTTCTGGTTTTGAGACATGATTCGTTAGAAGAAATGTCCTTTCATTTCTAAAACCTGATGTCGATAGAATCCGTCCACGCTAAAAATGTTGAATCAGTTTCACACACACACACACACACACACACACACACACACACACACACACACACACACACACACACACACACACACACACACACATGCACACACACACACACACACACACACACACACACACACACACACACACACACGCGCAAAATATCCAATGAGGCATCCACTTACAGCCAAACAAGATTCACATACGAGCTCCCCGTGTTATAAAACAGACTGGTGGCAACGTCCTTCATGAAATTAAATATTTCAGCATCGAATTCCAACCGACTGTATCAAGATACAATACACCTTTAATATGGGATCCACACTTCATCAGCTTCAGTTCCCAGAGGAAGGAATCTATTCTTAGTGATTCTTAGCCTCTTTTTAAATGTCTTTTTTCTTTCTCTTCTGTTCTGCCTTGTGCGAAATGCCTTTCCCCATCACAACAAATCCGGGATTATAGGACTAAGTTGATAAAAGCCCTTCGTATCAGAAGGCTAGCATTGGCAATAGCTTCGTGATACAAGGCAATGCATCAGCGTCCTTGAACAGTAAGGAAACCTGGATAATGTTATCTAAAGACAAAACATGTATTTTCAGTTTCGATCTACTACTACAAACAAACACTCTTGTATCCCCCCCCCCCCCTCACATATATATATAACCCCCTCCCCCACATACACATATACTCATACACAACCCCCTTACACACAAGCACCTTCCCCACCTCCCCCCTCCCCCATTCACAAACACACCCATCCGCGCGCGCACACACACACACACATACACACTACCAAACATCAACAACACTGAACAAACAGGCGTCACATAAGCCAAGTTTACTGCATAAGATTACACGCTAACCTCTGGTATCAGCACGCATAAAAAAGGTCTCCTTTCCACATGCTAACTATTGCGCAACTTGGAGAATTCACGAAAGCACAATCTACTATTTTCGCATGAATGGACGATGGTATCTGAACCTACTATGCAGTTAATTAAATGGGAAATAATGAAAATATTATAGATACTTATTTACCTACACACATTCACACACACACACACACACACACACACACACACACACACACACACACACACACACACGTGTATAGGCACTCATATCCGCCAACACAAGCAAAGTTCCCAAAAGTAAATCTAACATTCAAAACCAAATGCTACCAAAAGACACATAGACCGAACGCTATGCACCGCCATTCATGGGTCTCCATACAAATAAAAAATATCCTCAATACTTTCATGTCCTGAAATATTTACTTTTTACAGCCGATGACTACCAGGATAGGTACTATTTGAACACATACACACACAAACACACACACAAGCACACACACACACACACATATACACCCGCATGCATACATACAAAAAAAAATAATAATAATAAAATAAAATAAAAATAAAAAACATAAATAAACACACAATCCACAGCACAAGCTTATCCACCGACCCAACAACACATGCACCACAACTGCAGTGTTGTTGCATGACACACCATCTCCACACCGCCGCCTCCACCCTCGGCCGACACGCCATAAGGGCGGATTTCTCGCCCTCGGCATCATGTTGCCATAAACAAAGTGAAGTTGCAATCACGACCGCATAAAGGAGCAGCACGAAGTATGGTTATGGCCAGTGGAGAGGGGAGGAGGGAGGGGCAAGAGGGAGGGAGGGGTGAGGGGTGAGAGGATGAGGGAGAGAGGGTTGAGGGGTGAGAGGGTGAGGGAGGGGGGATAAAAGGGAAAGGGAGGGAGGGAGGGGTGAGGGGTGAGGGAGGGAGCGAGGGAGGTGTAGGGTGTGAGAGGGAATGGAAAGGAAGGGCGAGGGGTAGGAGTAGGGGTAAGGGGGCGGGAGAGGGTGAGAGGCCACCTGCCTCCCCTCCCCCCTCCTCGGTGATAAAGTACAGCTGTGGTGGTGCCATGAATGATGCGTCCATTACGCGACCTCATAAACTCGGCGTCATTGTTCCTCGCCCCCTGTCGCCGTCCCGCTCGCCCTTGCATCAGCGGCCCTGACCTCGTTTGCTGGCTCTGTTGACCCTGTTGCCGCTGTGGCTGGCCTCAGGTCCCTCGCCGGCCCTGCTCACGACTCAGGCCCTTATCTGGGTTTATAAACTCATTCTGCTATTCTACCGCCTGCTCCTGCTTGTCCTTACCCACTGGACCTGAGCTTTTGACCACCTGTGCGACCGCCATTTAATACACATATATAAACACATGGCGCGCTTACCCATTGGGCCATTTCTCTTCCGCTTGCGTATCCTTTGATGTAATGGGTCGGCGGTTACTTTGGGCTGCATTCTGGAATATGATATTCGGGCTCGCCAGTCTGTAGCGGAGGCGGGTCCATGGCATAGCTCGGAGAGGAAACGCTAAGGCAAACTAAAGAAAAAAAGTAAAAAGTAGAATAATGCAAGATGACAAAAAGCGAATAAACCAAAGGACATAGGAGAATGACACCAAACAACAAAGAATAACAACACCAAAGGACAAACAAAAATAACGCAAAATGACATAAGAAAAAAAAAATAAAATAAAAAATAAAGAAAAACCAATACAGGAAAACCGCCAAGCAAAACAGAACAACGAGCACATACCCAGCCGTAGCACAAGCGGGTCAGACGCACTCCCTCTCCACAAACCCCATTCGTCTACCTCAGCCACCTCAGGCCACGGTAATAAAGACCGTGGACTGAAATTGCTTCCAGCTAG
>BOPN01003192.1:0-2500 GCA_017312705.2 Penaeus japonicus | reverse complement strand
TCCAAATGCTTGTTAGTCTTAGAACCGAAGCTTCCAAATGGTTGTTAGTTTTAGAACCGAAGCTTCCAAATGCTTGTTAGTCTTAGAACCGAAGCTTCCAAATGCTTGTTAGTCTTAGAACCGAAGCTTCCAAATGCTTGTTAGTCTTAGAACCGAAGCTTCCAAATGCTTGTTAGTCTTAGAACCGAAGCTTCCAAATGCTTGTTAGTCTTAGAACCGAAGCTTCCAAATGCTTGTTAGTCTTAGAACCGAAGCTTCCAAATGCTTGTTAGTCTTAGAACCGAAAGCAAATATGGAGATTGATTCATAAGTGAGGTCAACTGTGTGTAGCGGTTTGCTTTTACCTTTCGCAACTGTTTCTTTTTTTGTCCTATTGTGTAACGATTTTTTTTCTCTCTCCTGTATACGTAGTTACGATTGTTGTACCCACTATGAAAAAGATAACAATTATACACGCGAAAAAAATAGATGTTTAGTTATAATAACCGTGCAAAAACACAACACAAATATTCAATCATGTTAATCTTCCAACGTGTGTACCTAAAGTGGCTTTGCGCCTTTACAGGGAAGACGCAAGAGAAGGTTCCCTGTTATTTTATTACCACTTTTTTTTGTCTTTTCCTTCCCCGTCGTATATCTTCCAGAAATATCATCGTTCCCATTTGGGAAAGTGTGCCTCGGTATTAAGAAGCCTTGTGCTCCACAGAAAGAAAAAAAATACTTTACTACAGATATTGCCGTCATTATTACTGTTTTTACTGCTAGTTGTACTTCAATACTAATAATACTCAGTAATAACTTACTTCCACTTTAACTGATACTGGTTTCACTCTGTTCGTTATTCTTGTGAAATGGTAAAGTGCGTCGGTTATCTTTTTTTTATTATTTGACGTGACATTTACGAGCCCGGGGGGGGGGGGGGGTTATCGGAGCACTACCAATTTCTTCGTCACGAACGAAAAGGCGGGTAAACCATAATAGAAAGAATCGCAACGCAAACACAAAGTACAAATTTCATTTCTCCTCTTTTTCTCGTAGTGAAAAGCATAAAATAAGATACCTGAAATAGCAAGACGATGTACAATAATAATTTCCAGTACGATGATCCGGCAATAAACAAATCCAGTGGCTAACGAAGCGAGACCTGTCGCGCACCTGAGACGTGGAGTGTCGGGAACATGTAATTGTTCATGCTTACATACACAGTTCATAAACTATACAATACAGATCTATTTGCATCACGGGGCCTGCCCTGGAATCAAGCTGGTAAGGCGCGATACGTCAACATTAGGAGACTGAAACGCGTACCATCAGTCAAATATGTCTTATAGAAGAGAGTCCACAACAAAGCAGGTACATGTAAACCCTCCAAACCATAGGAATAAAGAGCTTCTAAACCGGAAAAGCTTCGGCGTGTATGATTTCTCCGTCGCCCACATGGCCGCGTCTCTTGCACATTATGTGGGAAACAAATGTTCCGTGTGTGTTCGAGAAATTGGCTTGGTTATGAGGTCATCGACTTCCCCTTTGTCACAGCGAAGCGAATGGGTCCGTACACCCCATAAATGGGAGCTCCACGACGTACAGGACTCTTCTCACGAGTAAAAAAGAGAAAAAGGGAAAAGAACAATACGTTCCACGCGGTCCAGTCAGCATCCCCAACCAAGAGCACGCAGCCACAGCGCAGGAATCACACACAAGAAACAATATTCCCTAATATCCGGCCCACAGAAGCCCAACAAACACCAAAGGTCCCGGACAGAGCTCGCTGCACTACGCGCTGGGTACACACGCCCCCTTATTCAGACTCACACACTCACTATTTCGTAAGAGACTTTAAAGATCAAGATGCCAGCTGGAGGCATAACATGGATGCTAATTTCGTTACTATAATTTTTATTACTTACTAATTTCGTAATGCTGGCATTATGACGACTAATGCTATATGTTTATTTTTTTCTTCTTCTTTTACCGATTATCTTATAAAAGTGACGATTTTTTTTTCTTCTCGCGATTATCATCCTCTCTTATTAATCACAGGAATTGCGATTGTGCAACGACAGAAGCCAGCGGAGATGGCAACGCAATCAAGGTAATTAGGCAAGTGACTGACATCAATACGTACAGAAATTGCCGGTGATGTTCTATTAGCTCTAAAAACTATGGTTTCTTGGGAGGAGATGACGAAGAAGGAGAGGGAAGGAGATGAGGGCAGGTGCGCCTCCGCCTTCGCTGTCCGAGAAAGATCGCGCTGGATAAACTCCCGCTCGCTCGCCCGTCTTGAAATTGCCCGAGGAGAAAGCTGGTGTTTTTGGAAAATTCATGATACACTGCATATATTTTATACAGTAACACA
Source organism: Penaeus japonicus (assembly GCA_017312705.2). Lineage (NCBI taxonomy): Eukaryota > Metazoa > Arthropoda > Malacostraca > Decapoda > Penaeidae > Penaeus > Penaeus japonicus. Next base: position 144 of record BOPN01003192.1, on the reverse strand, counting down.
CACACACACACATACACACACACACGCACGCACGCACGCACGCACGCACGCACGCACGCACAAACACACACACACACACACACACACACACACACACACACACACACACACATACACACACACACACACACACACACACACGCA
>BOPN01003191.1:115032-117532 GCA_017312705.2 Penaeus japonicus | reverse complement strand
AATAAATAAATATATAAATATATATACATATATATATATATATATATATATATATATATATATATATATATATATATATATATATATATATATATATATATATATATATATATATATATATATATATATATATATATATATATATGTATATATATATATATATATATATATATATATATATATATATATATATTTATATATATGTATATATATATGTATATATACATATATATATATATATATATATATGTATATATATATATATATATATATATATATATGTATATATATATATATAAATATATATATATAGATAGATAGATAGATAGATAGATAGATAGATAGATAGATAGACAGGTAGACATAGATAAACAGATAGATTGATCACTAGATAAGCAGATAGACGAACAAACCAATAGATAGATAGATAGATAAATAATGATAATGGCAAGATATAATTGTAGGTGCATATAGTTATATTTGTAGAGGAACATATACACTAGTCGCACAGGTATAATTTCACGCTTCCAGTCTAATCTGTGCACCGTGAGTGATTGATTTTTAAATGATCAAGAACAGTCTATTTCTGCAAGCTGAGAGAGAAAAAAAAAATGAAATTCTTGAAAACCCCGAGAGAGAGAGAGAGAGAGAGAGAGAGAGAGAGAGAGAGAGAGAGAGAGAGAGAGAGAGACAGACAGACAGACAGAGAGAGGGAGAGAGAGAGAGAGAGAGAGAGAGACAGACCTGACCTGCTTAAGTTGACATATACTGTATATGTATGTGTATATATTTGCATGCATGAGTATGCGCCTGCGTGTGTGCATGTGTATTCTAAGAAAATCATTTCTTTGCTGGTTAAGGACCACCATCATCATCCTCAATAAGTATTCAAATGACCAAGTCAATCATGCTTGTGATAGACGGACAGTGATGCAATTATCAATATTTTTACACTTAACAAGGCGGGGAGGGATGGCATGTCAATTAGCAATGTTGATTGACATCCCTTATTAATTCAGAATTACTGAATGTGGATGTGAACATTGACTTGGCCGAGAAAGCATACGTGGGGTAAACCGGTAGAATGAGGAAAAAGGGATAGGTGTGTGCGTTTATATAGAAATATCTGTATGTATCATTTTCATGTCTCATTTATAGATGTGTTGATAGGTGTAGATATAGATAACAGGGGATATCTGCTTTTCTTTCTTTCCTTATACAGTATTTTACCTTATTTTTAATTCTTTCTTATTATCCTTCTTTTTCTATTCTGGACTCATTGCTTCTCACGTATTTCAATTCTTACTTTTTCTGTTCTTGATTATTTCCTTCCAACCGTCTAATACTGATTATTTCCTCTTCTCGTCATTCTTCTCTCTCTTATTCCTATTCCTCTAATCGTTCTTTTATATTTCCCTTTTTTTTCCTCACTTACCTAATTACTGACTTCTGCTTCTTTCCCCTCTTTGTTTTTTCTCCCCGACTCTGCAACTGCAATCGAAAAGTTAGAGGTATTTTGGCCACTGTCTTAAAATGTTCGTAAACAATCTTCTTGGACAGGCTTCGTTCCAAAGTTAGAGAAGAGACAGATGGACGTGAACTGTTTCCAGAGTTTGAGCGGTGAAGAAGAAGAAAGAAGAGGAAGACGAAGCAGATTTGAGAGAAGAAGATGAAGATGAAGAACATGTGGAAGAATGAGAGCAAGAAATAGGAAAGGAATTGCACTGTGACTTCGTCTAAGATTGAAAATATGACTTATCATCCGTGGGGAGACACTAATTCCCTGGTTAAATGACTGAAGTTTTAAGGAGGAACACACGGCATGGCTTGTCTGTGAGAGAGAGAATGAGTGAGTGAGAGGGAGAGAAAGAGAGAGAGAGAAAGAGAGAGAGAGAAAGAGAGAGAGAGAGAGAGAGAGAGAGAAAGATAGATAGATAGAGAGAGAGAGAGAGAGAGAGACCACATCACTCGTACATCACCTATCCAAATGTAAGGTCAATGAATGAAGAAACACCACTCAGCCTAATGAGGAAAGAATAAAGCTGGCAGAGAAGAACTACGAACATCATCAAATACGGCAGAGTCAACATCTCCCAATGACTAAGAAAGAAAGGAGATAAGAGAGAAAGAAAATTCAAGTAACGGCAGCTATGGAAGAGATTGGTCATCCCCGCGCGCCTTGCCAAAAGTTGGGGAATGTCGAGGGAAATGAAATCCCCGAAGGAAAAGGAACAGATGGGATTAGGATACAGCAGAAGGTCAGGCAATGCGACTTTTGGAGTCTCGTAGAAATGATTGATTAGTACTTCATTCAATATCTATTTTTCATGATGTAGGAGTTCACAGAGGAATGAGTACTCTTTCACCTGGCAAAGAAAGACTGGTTTCATGATTAACAGCTTACATAACTCAGATATTCACTTAGATCATTAACACATTATGTTTCCACGTTTTTCACCAAGACATTTTTTTTTTATAGGAATACTTCACATCTTTGCTT
>BOPN01003191.1:50000-55000 GCA_017312705.2 Penaeus japonicus | reverse complement strand
TATGATCAGTCCACCTACATTCACTTGTTTGTCTTTACACTGTGTGTGTGTGTGTGTGTGTGTGTGTGTGTGTGTGTGTATGTGTGTGTGTATGTGTATGTGTGCACATGTACCTGAATGTTATATTTCATAGCTTACTAAAAATAATAAAAGTAAGTAATAGATGCTCATATATAATTATTAGAGCCAAAAAGATTTACCTGTTTCGTTTTAAACAGATTTATGCCAAAAAACTGACGAATGCAAAGAAGTGAAAGGGAAGTGTTCTGAAAGCTGTGATAAAGACGAAATAGATTTTCCTGGGCTGTGTCAAGAAGAACGAGGATGCAAATGCTGTGTTAAAGATTCTGGTGACGTATTTCATTCTTTATACATTCGTTTATATGTATATGTACATATATACATACATACATACATACATATATATATATATATATATATATATATATATATATATATATATATATATATATATATATATATATATTACTATGCTGATTCTCTCAATTTCTTAAAAGATCTCATTCACGTTCACGTACACACACACACACAAACACTCTCTCTTACACACACACACACACACATAAATAGGTTCAAACTGATGATTATCATTTATTTTTTTTGGAGGGAGGGGCTTGTTCCATAGGAAGAAAATAAATTAATGGTAAATTGATAGGAGAAAAGGAATTGATCACGAATTAACAATACCGGGGTATTGTTGTTAGGTATGAATATGGTAAAATATTTTGTAATACTACCTGATAAATGTTAACATACTGAAAAATAGTTTAGTTTAGTTTATATCTGTATTTACCACCCTGGCTAACTGTACAGGCATAGGCAAGCTTTGATACATTGATGTAGAGTCATGACATTGTTACTAACATTATATTACAAATTAAGATAATAACATGATTATATTCTATAGTATATCAACTGTGAATAGACATTTGATATATGTTGTCATAGGATATCACATACCGAATTTCGGATATAGCATAAGTACATCTTCTAGTACAGTTGATATTATGAAATAATTACATAACTCTGCATACCTCATGCTAGGTGGCCCGAAAGGTTGTATCATATGGCACTGTAATGTTCAAGTGTTCTTTTATACTCTTCGTTTCAAAGTCTACATTTATTTTCTTCTACATTGCATTCTGACCTGCCAATACATTCGGTATACAAGTCCAATTCTTGCAGTCACAATATCACATTGTCTTGTCCTTGTCTTGTATGAACCATAAATGAATCTCTCCTGCGAAAACTGGTCAAAATGTTTTATGCTACAGCTTACAGGTCTTTGAGAGTTTGTTAGCTCCATCAAGTCCTCCCTACTGGAGGTTCTTATTATGTGTGAAATCCTAGCAAGAGGTATGCCAAAGTTTATATCCACAATTTGCTTATCCCATGCTGCCCTCGCTAGGCGATCAGCATGATCATGTTTAGCGATTCCAACATGCAATGGTATCCAAACAAAACGTATAACATGGCCCCGTTTCTTGGCGCGATGTACATTTATTCTTATATAATTTACGATGTTTCCTTTTATCCAAGAGTGTTCAGAATTTGGGGCGCTACTGCAGGGAGTCGCAGAAAATTACTCCTGAGCCTTGAGTTAACAGAAAGTCTGTGGCTATGAGTATTCCTGCCAACTCAGTTTGCGTAGTGCTCGCCTAGTCATGAACCCTCTTACAATCTTGGTGCTGCAAAATATTGTTTATATATACAACATAAGCACATCCTGCTCTTCTTCCAGACTGTAAGGATCCATCAGTGTAGCACTCATAGTCATTATTCAGTTTCAAGATGCTCATCAATGGTTGTAAGGGCATGTTGCTTAAACATAGCTGGTGAAACTGTGTCGTTTTTAGGGATATTAACATAAAATACGTTCATGTCGACATTTTCCACGGTGGAATAGGGCGTCCGTATGGGGACCTACCCAAGGACGTATTTAATTGGTGTTTGGATTTGTATGTTAATTACAACTATGAATTTGAGTGTGACTGGTATTGTTATGCAAAGATGGATTCACTCTCTTATATCTAAGTTGCCTCTGGAACTCTGTATTATAGAGGGGTTCTTTGATTGCTTTGACACCAAATATAGTATTAATGTATATTCTTTCGTAAATAGATGGCAAGTTGAGTTCCGTTCTCATGTTCACAATCCTCGTTGTTTTGGGAGCACCGAGAATGATCCTCATGGCTGCATTCTGTACAATTTGTAGACAAGTTAACTCTAATTCCCTAAATGATATAAGGTGTAAGGCATGGTAATCTACGACTGACCGTATGTATGATAAGTAAAAGAGTCTTGCAGTGTTAACATTGACACCATGTTCTCTGCCAACAAGAGTCTTGAGTGGCTTCAGCCGCTCCCACAGTCTTTTCTTTAGGTTCATAATGAGTTCTGTGTCGTTAACAGTCACCTCGAGATATTTGTATTTGTAGCAGAGATTTAGCTCAATGTCATCTATATGAAAGTTTGGCAGTGGGATTGTAAGAGGATTGAGTGCCTTGGTTTTTTCAACTGACTGAGATTATCAAACCACACTCAGTAGCTTTTGCGGACAGTACATTAAGAATCTGTTGCATTCTATCCTCGGATGAAGTTTTAATGCAGATGTCATCAGCATAACCAATAATGGAATCACTGCCCTCAAGTGGTATATTGCTTAATAGGCTGTGCATTAAAATGTTAAATAGCATGGGGCTAAGTACGCCCCCCTGAGGTGTGCCAAGCTCAAACATTTTAGAGTATGTACTTTTGATTCCCCTGAAGAGAACATGAGCTGAGTGGTTTGATAAATACATTGAATCCACGTTAAAGTTTACCTTGAATACCAAAGCTAGCCAGTTGCTCAAGGATAAGGTCTCTGTTTGCAATATCAAAGGCAGATTTAAGATCGAGAAATACAGTTTGCATGCCTGTGCGTGTGTGTGTGTGTGTGTGTGTGTGTGTGCGTGTGCGTGTGTGTGTGTGTGTGTGTTTGTGTGTGTGTGCTCACAGAAAGGAGAGGAAAAAACAACAGTAATAAACCAGCAAGCATGTACTTTAAACTGCAATGAGTTCTTTACTTTATATTAAGGATGATATTTCATTCGTTTATTGGTTATACTAATGTGTATGTAAAGCTAGCTTGTTTATTGTTATTGTTATTGATAATATTATCATCATAATTAATAGTAGTATCACTATAATGTTATTGTTGCCCATATAATGATTATTACCATTATCATCATAGTTATTATCATTAATATTACCACTGTCTTTATCACTATCATTATCATAATCACTTTTTCATTTTCATCATCAATTTTATTATTATTTTCATCATCAATTTTGTGACAACTATAAATTTTTGACATCGCTAACATTATAACTTTTAAAGTTATTATTGATATTGATATCGTCATCATAATCAACTTCATCATCATCATTTTGCTTTAATCATCATAATAATAATTTTGCCATAATCATCATCGTCATTATGATTATCATTACCATCATTAAATAAAAAGAAAAGACAGAAAAAAACGAAACGTAACAAAATATTAAATGGAAGAATAAGAAACAACTGAATAATATACGAAAGATGTTCTAAAGCAACGCAAAACAACAAAGGAAATCTCTCACGTACATAACTGAACTTCCCTCGTTCCTCGGAATGACAAAAGGAACTTAAGAGTTTATCTGTGAAGAACAGGAGTGCTAGTGAGATAAGACATTTATACATACATATGGATAAAAAAAAAAAAAATATATATATATATATATATATATATATATATATACATATATATATGAATAAACATAAATATATTAGTAATGTCTTTTTCAGAGTCTTGCATTGAAACCACTGCTTGCAAGTTCGTGAGGGGAGAGTGCCTAAGGAGTTGCGACGCGGAAGACAACGAATTACCGAGACTATGCGAGGGGAAGGGGTGTACCTGCTGCGTAAAAGGTGGCTACTAACTTCCTCATCTTTTTTGTTTGTATCTGCTCACTTATTTATTTGTATTTATTATTAAGATAGATAAAACAATAATGCATCCTTTGGTTATGGTCGTGGTATATCTTGAAGGTAATAATTCTCTTAGCTCAAACATGTCTTCCTTACCGAATATCCAATAATATTTTATTATTCATCACAATCATTCATTTAGAAAAGAAAATCAGCATTCATTATTTGGTGAATAATTATAATTGTCATCTATAGTTGAAGGAAAAAGTAAGAAGAAAAAGAAAGGAAGAGAATCCCAAGGATAATTCCGGATCGATCAAATTCCAGAATTAGTATAAAGGCCGTTTTTAAATCTTGTCTTAAATGAGCGTAAATAGCTTATTCTAGAAGTGCTTTCACTTTTGATAACAACGATCAAATATTTATTTACCCGAAAGTCATAAAGTCATACTAACATCCTACTATGTTTCGGGTTTGATACCGTGTAAGCGATACTTCCGTTATAGAATCTTTCAATTTTGCAACTATCTAACTATAATAACTGTTTTTCTCGCCACATACGGTTTCTGCGTATGTCGAAAAGATACTGTGATGACGAAAGTTTTTTTTTAGTTATTTGGACTCAGTAGTATGACTTCGAAACAGCGCTTCTGGATACATTCTAGCATAAGTGTGCAATCGGAATTGGGTATTCAAGCAATCTATAATCAGTCTATAATGCAACCACAAGTTTATTTGCGCTGGATATGATGCATAAGGATAAGTTCAGTATGAGTAAGACGGGCAAAGCTAGGAGTTTACAGAAATCTTTTGAGTATCTTTGAGGGAATAAGGTATTTTTTTCGTTTATCTGAAGCCTGATTTATTGAATACATTCACTGTTTCAGCAAAGGTTAGGTCATCTGATAATTGTACTCGAATTCTGATTTCGCCGTGTTGCGACACGCCCATATATATGCATATATATATATATATATATATATATATATATATATATATATATATATATATATATATATATATATAT
>BOPN01003191.1:30000-42500 GCA_017312705.2 Penaeus japonicus | reverse complement strand
GTGCAACAAGTGCAACAACAAGTACGTCAACTTCAACATCAACGTCGACATTGACATCAACATCAAAATCGACATCGACATCAACTTCCACATCGAAATCAACATTGACAACAATATTAACAAGTACATCAACATCGACATCAACATTGGCATCGGCATCAACATCGACATCAACATTGGCATCGACATCAACATCGACATCAACATTGGCATCGACATCTACATCGACATCAACATTGACATCAACATCAAAATCGACATCGACATCAGCATCGACATTAACTTCAACATCAACATCCACATCAACATTGACATCAGCATCGACATCGACATCAACATTGACATCAACATCAAAATCGACATCGACATCAACTTCCACATCGAAATCAACATTGACAACTATATTAACAAGTACATCAACATCGACTTCAACATTGACATCAGCATCGACATCGACATCAACATTGGCATCGACATCAACATCGACATCAACATTGGCATCGACATCTACATCGACATCAGCATCAACATTGACATCAGCATCGACATTAACTTCGACATCGACATCAGCATCGACATTAACTTCAATATCAACATCAACATTGGCATCGACATCGACATCAGCATCGACATTAACTTCAACATCAACATCGACATCAACATTGACATCAGTATCGACATCGACATTAACTTCAACATTGGCATCGACATCGACATCAACATTGGCATCGACATCGACACCAACATCAATATTGACACCAGCATCGACATCGACATTAACTTCAACATCAACATTGGCATCAACATTGACATCTACATCGACATCAACATCAACATTGAAATCGACATCAACTTCAACATCGACATCAGCATCGACATCGACATCAACATTGGCATCGATATCAACATTGACATCGACATCAGCATCGACATCAACATTGACATCAACATCAACATTGACATCGGCATCAACATCGACATCAACATTGACATCAACATCAATATCAACATCGACATCGAAATCGACATCAACATTAACATCGACATCAATATTAACAACAAATACCTCGACATCAACATCAATATCAAGAGCAACATCAACAAGTACATCAACATCGACATCAACATTAACAACAACATCAACTAGTAGAGCAACAAGTATATCAACATCGACATCAACATTAACAACAACATCAACTAGTAGAGCAACAAGTACATCAACACCGACATCAACAGCAAGTATGTCAACTACCTCAACAGATGCATCAACATTAACAACATCAAATACATAAACAACATGAACAAAAAGTACATCAACCTAACAAGTTACTCAACATGAACATCAACAAGTACGATGATACATAAATACGACAAAAATCTTCATCTAACAAAACACGCTCAAGTTCAACAATTACACTAAAAATAACCAACAACTACATTCACAACTAAACTAACAAGTACATCAATAGGTACATTTGCAATAACACACTTGAAGTTACACTAACAAGTATCTTGAAAAAATACATTTGCAATAATACTAACAAGTTCATCAATAAGTACATTAGCAATAACAATAACAAGTACATCAACAAGTACATTCATAACTACATTAACAAGTACATCAACAACTACATTAACAATAACACTATCAAGCAAATCAACAAGTACATTCACAACTACAGTAACAAGTACATCAACAAGTACATTAGCAAGAACACAAACAAGTACATCAACAATTACATTCACAACTACACTAACAAGTACATCAACAAGTACATTCACAACTACACTAACAAGTATATCAACAAGTACATTTACAACTACACTAACAAGTACATCAACAAGTACATTCACAACTACACAAACAAGTAAAGTACATCAACAAGTACATTCACAACTACACTAACAAGTATATCAACAAGTACATTCACAACTACACTAACAAGTACATTCACAACTACACTAACAAGTATATCAACAAGTACATTTACAACTACACTAACAAGTACATCAACAAGTACATTCACAACTACACAAACAAGTTCATCAACAAGTACATTAGCAATAACACTAACAAGTACATCAACAATTACATTCACCACTACACTAACAAGTACATCAACAAGTACATTCACAACAAGTACATTCACAACTACACTAACAAGTACATTCACAACTACACTAACAAGTACATCAACAAGTACATTAGCAATAACACTAACAGTACATCTACAAATACATTCACAACTACACTAACAAGTGCATCAACAAGTACATTCACAACTACACTAACAAGTACATCAACAAGTACATTCACAACTACACTAACAAGTACATCAACAAGTACATTCACAACTACACTAACAGTACATCAACAAGTACATTCACAACTACACTAACAAGTGCATCAACAAGTACATTCACAACTACACTAACAGTACATCAACAAGTACATTCACAACTACACTAACAAGTGCATCAACAAGTACATTCACAACTACACTAACAAGTACATCAACAAGTACATTCACAACTACACTAAAAAGTGCACCAACAAGTACATTCACAACTACACTAACAGTACATCAACAAGTACATTCCCAACTACACTAACAAGTGCATCAACAAGTACATTCACAACTACACTAACAGTACATCAACAAGTACATTCACAACTACACTAACAAGTGCATCAACAAGTACATTCACAACTACACTAACAAGTACATCAAGTACATTCACAACTACACTAACAAGTACATCAACAAGTACATTCACAACTACACTAACAAGTACATCAACAAGTACATTCACAACTACACTAATAGGTACATCAACAAGTACATTCACAACTACACTAACAAGTACATCAATAAGTACATTCACAACTACACTAACAAGTACATCAACAAGTACATTCACAACTACACTAATAGGTACATCAACAAGTACATTCACAACTACACTAACAATTACATCAACAAGTACATTCACAACTACACTAACAAAGACATCAACAAGTACATTCACAACTACACTAACAAGTACATCAACAAGTACATTCACAACTACACTAACAAGTACATTATTAACCATGGGTACAGGTAGATTCAAGTCAACTTAAGGTAAGTAAATCCGTTCGTGTTATTTCCTGTTAATTTACAAGCGTCAGTTTAGGATAACGCATGCGCACTGTTTGCTTATGTATGTGTGTGATTATTTGTTAATGCGCCCATGTGTGTGTGTGCGTATATGTGCACCTGAGTGTTATGTACATTCACATGTGAATTTGTACTGCGTATGTTTGCGCGTGATTGTATTGTGACAGAGAGAGAGAGAGAAAGAGAGAGAGAGAGAGAGAGAGAGAGAGAGAGAGAGAGAGAGAGAGAGAGAGAGAGAGAGAGAGAGAGAGAGAGAGAGAGAGAGAGAGAGAGAGAGAGAGAGAGAGAGAGAGAGAGAGAGAGAGAGAGAGAGAGAGAGGGAGAGAAAGAGAGAAAGTGAGAGAGAGAGAGAGAAAGTAAGAGAGAGAGACACACACACACACACAGAGATATATATATATATATATATATATATATATATATATATATATATATATATATATATATATATATATATATATTCAGAGAGAGAGAGATAGAGAATGAGAGAGAGATAAACAGAAAGAGAAAGAGAGAGAGAGAGTGTGAGAGAGAGAGAGTCAGAGATAGATAGAGAGAGAGAGAGAGAGAGAGAGAGAGAGAGAGAGAGAAAGGAGTCAGAGAGAGAGAGAAAGAGAGAGAGAGAGAGAGAGAGAAGAGAGAGAGAGAAAAGGAGAGAGAGAGAGAGAGAGAGAGAGAGAGAGAGAGAGAGAGAGAGAGAGAGAGAGAGAGAGAGAGAGAGAGAGAGAGAGAGAGAGAAAGTGAGAGATTTTTTTTGTTTTCATCAATTTATTACGCTCATAGAGCGACAGGCCTTATACATTAATTAGTACATTATCATATACATAGTACTCGTGTCACGCATGACACGTTGGTATGTGCAGTGAGGCTGTACATGAAGGTAAAATAAATAATAAATAAACTGAAAATACAAAGATGAGTGTTTCCAGAGTCAAACTTTAGCACCCACCAAAGTGAGGGTGTTGGGCCAAAACAATGTCCAAATTACTATCAGCTAGCAGGAATTGGCATACATGTATTAAATCCTGGCTCCGGGGCAGCAAGCCTCTCACCGAGGGGCACTCGAGGCAGTAATTAATTGGAAGGCTGTTAGCGTTGGGATTAGTCACACAGCTTGCAGGTGGAGTGAGTGGGTACGTCTCCGCCCCGAGACCTGCCACAGTGGCCTGTACCCCAGTCGAAGCCGGGCAGATACAATATTGTGTCTGCGAACCATGAGTCCGTGTCGGCGATACCTCGGAGGAGTGAGACGGAAGTGGTCGAAATGTTGTATTGATACGCTCTGGGCGCGCTCAGCATCCATGCGGTGGAGAGTAGGGAGAAGAGCAGCGAAATGATCCGCTTGCAAGGAAGGGAGGTGTGGCATAGTGAGGCGGCGGCAATTCGCAGGCACTTTTAGCAGGAGTTCACCCTGTCGTTGGCAGCTATGCCCACATGGGAGGGAATCCATAAAAATATAATGCGAGTAGTATTCCTGGGCTGTAACTAACTGCTGAAGGATCTGGTGGATGATTGAGCGATGTGAAGCAGGCTGTGGGGACGATATGGCTTGAAGGGCAGACTGGGAGTCACACATCACTGCACCATTTACTCGTCGCTGACAGATGAAGTTGACAGCCAGCAGGAGTGCCTGTAGCTCGCAGTACGTGGAGCTGGAAGAGTTAGGTAATCTTAGGCGCACACCCGGCCTTCTTCTGGCAGGTCCACATCAGGAGAGTAGATGGCGCAGCCTGCACTGCCATCTCGTTGCACGGACCCATCCACATAGATATGGTGCGCGGCAGGGATGGAGGAGGAGAGTGTGGCAATGTGCTCCAGAGCAAGTTGTTTCTGGAGAGGCGGAGGGTCTGTCTTGGAGGTGGGCGTGAAGGTGACTTGAGGCTGAGGAATCCTCCAGGGGAGTGGCCCATGATCAACCTCAGCCACAGGGACATCAAGATCAAGACGCTGCAGGGTGGAGGTCACTATGTTGACAAGGGTGCGAACGCCAGGACGAAGAGGAGGACGGGGCGCAGCGGGATCAAGTGAGGTTCTCAGGACATGAGCATAGTGTGGAGCAGTATGGGGAGAGAGCAGACACTTGACGCTGATGCAGGAAACGTTGGCACGTATTCTCTCCACAACTGAAGGAAGGACTAGGTTCAGTCACTCATTATATTCTAGTGGAGGTGGGACACCCAAGAATGTACCGCAGCACTTTATTCTGGAATTTTTCTAAGGGCTGTAAGGTGGTCTGAGAAAGCTGACTGAGGGCTGGAGAGAGATAGTCCTGTTGACCAGATGAATGCAATGTAGATGGTCTTAGCAGAATGGAGACACCAGCGACATTGTTGGTAAGCCACTTGAAGGGGAGAAAGCGTCGTTCTAGACGGTGGATGAGATCTTGGATGATAGGATGGACGCGCTGCCGAGCAGGTATGGCTGGAGAGATGTGCACTGGCGTTCCCAGGTACATGTACTGTGTGCAGGTGGGATAGCTGTGTCCCACAGTGAATGCAAGGGAGTGTTCTGGGGCCCCGGGGAGAGAACACTCTACTCTTATCTGGGGAGAGGACAAGGCCGCAGGCGGAGGACGACTCATAGAACGATTGAAGGAAGCGCTGAAGATCGGCAGCAGAGGTGGAATGTACACAAATGTCATCAGCGTAGCAGGTGACAGTTGTGCCGAGAGTTTCGGGAAGAAGAGTCAGCAAGCGGTGCATCAGTACATTGAGCTAAGAAGGGACTTAAAACCCCCTCCTGTGGAGTACCAAGTTCGAACTCCTTGTACTCACTACATGCGCCTTTAAAAATCACACGTGAGGTCCTGTTGCTGAGATAACCACGGATCCACTGAAGAAGATTTCCTTGGACACCAAAATCAACTAGCTGGTCAAGAATAACCTCTCTGTTGGCAATGTCAAAGGCACTCTTGAGATCAAATGCTACCACACTGGTGCGGGAGAGGCGGGCGTACAGGTCCATCAGGCAGTGGTGGGTACTCCTCTGTGGCAGGAAACCATACAACTTGTCTTGGAGTCGGAACATGAGGCGGGTGAGGAATAAACGCTAAAGCACTTTCCAGAAACAGGAGGTCAATAGGGTGGCTGAACTTGTTTGTACCCAGGCTTGGGGATGGGCACAGCAGTACTTGGGGTCCACGCAAGAGGCACATAACCCCTGATGAAGCAAAGATTGTACAACTGCAGCAAAGGATTACCAGGGACTTGTGAGGAGGCGGAGGACTTGGTAGGTGACACCATCATCCCCGGGTGCCGTTGACTTACCCCTAACCGAGCACTGCATAGATTTCGTCTTCCGTGATAAGCAAGTTGTCTTCTTCATCCGCTCGTAGTAATGCAGTCATTAGGCGCAAACTGCGAGTGTTCCTGTGAGTGGAGAGAGCCTCTTGAATATGAATGGGTAGATTGCGCGTCTGCGCCTGGTCAGACCAGGTATTTATCAAGTCCTGTGCATATTGGGCTGGGCTGTGGTGGAGTGCTTGGGGGCTTCCTTTTGAGGACTCTGTTAATCAAATGCCACATGGAGCCGACACTGGTCTGATGATTTATGCTATCAGTATACTTCCTCCAAGACTCAGTATGAATACTACTACTGAAGACCAACGAGATCATCTCTGGACGCCTGGTACTGGTGGAGGAGAGCAGGTGTTGGTTGCTTCTGGAAAGCGCGTCCATCTTCCACTGTCTTCCTTTCTGCCAGAAGAATACGTTGATCCAGCGTCCAGGCCTGGGTCTCAAGATGTCGTTTTACATGTGGTCGTGTCACATAAAAGGTGTAAAAGTTGTGTGTAGAGTCAACCAAGGAGGAGTATAGTCTGTCTGGTGACTGGAAATCAAATGTTGATAGAAGACTGGAGATGTAGGAGACATAGTTGGGGCAGTACTTCAGGAGGATAGTGATGCAGAGGCGAGTCTGAGAGGGAAGGTCCAACTGGCGGTGTATGCACAGTAAAGTGGTTGTGGTCGGAAGAAGGCCTGGATGGAGAAACAGCGACTTGCGACGCCACCAAGCCGGAAGTGATGATGTGGTCAAGCGTGCCTCCTCGGATGTGTGTGGCGCCCCCAGTGGGCCAGTGAGTGAGGTGGTGGCGACGGATATATTCAAGGAGAGGCAATCCACTACGGTTCGGCGTGGGGGAGATCACCTAAGGCAGGGTGGCGGGCATTAAAGTCACCCATATAAACTATGCCATGAGAAGGAGCAGTAGGGAGAGCAGGGAGGTTGATCCTTCCAGGTGCAGAGTAGACGTTGCAGAGCCGCAGCTTCCCATCACCCACAGTGACTTCAAAGAGCTGGAATGTCATGTCGTTATCAGTAGAGTAGCGCAGGAGTATATGGGTTATTGAAGAATGAATGTAGCTCACGAGGCCGTTTCTGGCGTAATGGACATAAGGGATGTAGCCTGGGAGTGGAGGGGCATCTTCCCCGGGCATGTGGCCACCTACAAAAGCTTCTTGTATGAATATAACATGTGGATGGTGGTGACCTATGTATGTTTTAAGTGAAGCAAGCTTTGAGTAAGTCCTCATTCCACAGGCGTTCCAGGAGATAATGTGAAGCTGCATCCTGCTAGTGAAGTTCGTGTCTAGGTGTACAGGAGACTGGTGGGGACGATGACGTTGAGGCAGTATCACTCTGAGGTGTGATTCGTGGTAGCTTCTTGAAAAGATGGTCACAAATTCTTTCGTAACCAGCAGCGAGGTATTCCATTTTCTCGGAGAAGGTGGTAACAGTTGCAATGATGGTTTGGTTGGAGTCGACGAGTGTGGCGAGGGTGCGCTCAGTGGTAGCTTGCTGGGCTGCCAGACCTTCGATGTGAGACTCTATAGCATCAAAACGTGCTGTGACTGCTGCGCATCGTGTCAAGTTGGAAACGGCCTCACGAAGGGCAAGGATTTGTGGTGACTCAGTCTGGGTAGAAGCTGGAGGTAGTGAGGCAGCGCCCATTGGTAGTTGTGGTAGTGGTGGCGGTGGTGGTGGTGGTAATGGCTGGGAGGGGTGGGCAGTGTGCGAGGCAGCAGATGGGGAGCGTTTGGCACAGCCGTGCCACACATTCACTCCAGGTTGGTGACAGCGAGGGCATTTCCACATCGTTGTGTCTGGGGTGGGGGTGAACTGCTCCAATGTAGAATTAGCATCAGTGGTGGTGGGCTGCTGGGGATTGCGGTGTGGGCAGGTGCGGGAGAAAATTGAGTGCCGGAACACCAGCCACACTTGTCGGAGGAGGCAGAACAGTACCGGGAGATATGTCCAATTCCCCAACACTTATAGCACCAAGGCTGTTCATCTTTCATTCTTCTAAACTCACTGGGTGGAAGGCAAGGAAGGAAGCTGAAGCAGAATGTTGGTGGTGGTGGGTCTGGAAGGCTCCAGGTGACGACGAGCCTGTTGATGGGTGTGCCATGTTGGTGGAGGCGGCAGCGCTGTGTATATGCCAGGAGCTCCTTGGCTAGTGGTCCATGCGACAGGGTACCCAGGTGATAAGATACGAGGGGAATTTTCTTGGTCTGTCAACCGAGTCTTGAACATCAAGCTTCAAGGACAAAAACTCCCCTTCTGTGGCTCTTTGTATGATGTCAGCACGCCTTCGTGAGATGTATACAAAACGGGAGGTGACAGCTGACATTTTCACCTCGGCTAATTCCCGTTCAAGGCAGAATGTCTTGGTAACATCAGCAAGCCACCGAATCTTCACATCCACACCTGGGTTGTCAAGGAACATAAGCTTGACATACGAGTCTCTTGGAGCAAATGCAGGAGGGACATAAGAAGCCTTAGATGACCTGTAGGGATCAAGGTTGTATGGAGAAAGTTTGCGAGCCATGGGTAGAGATGTTAGTGACTTGGATGACTTAGGAGTGGAGAGGACGGTTCACTCAGATCCGGCACACCTGCATGGGTCGCTTGGTAAAGGTGAGAGGCTGAGTGGTAGGGTGGGGGGCCTTAGCTTGGTGATGCAAGGGAGTAGAACCAGAATGATCCATGGATTTTAATGGTGGCCGGTATCTACGTCATCGTTGTCCAGTGAGGGCGAGATCGTCCTCAACATCGGCAAGGGTGCCAGGGCCAGAGTAGTTCATATTTTCTAAATTTTATTAACCTCAGAGTCGGCAACAATCTCTAGCGGGGTATAATGACGTAGGCGTGACGTCACCACGCCACACCCCGTACTGCGCATGCGCAGACCGGGGAAATCCGCGCGAGAGGGAAGCAACGAAAATTTTAATTTTTTTAG
This sequence comes from Penaeus japonicus, assembly GCA_017312705.2. NCBI lineage: Eukaryota > Metazoa > Arthropoda > Malacostraca > Decapoda > Penaeidae > Penaeus > Penaeus japonicus. The sequence goes on along the minus strand of BOPN01003191.1, from coordinate 33,101 downwards.
GCTATTTACTGGCTAAGTCCAATACCCTCAAAAACCTATATGCCACAAAACAGTTGACTGGTGCTCACTCTCTATTTCTGCCAAGGATGGAAGCCAGCATATCGCTAAATCCCCAGAAATTTCCTTAAAAAGTAGAGAGCTCTCTGAGGTGTTTGTTTACATTCAAGCGTGGCGCGGGCGAGGAGAAAGTGAGAGAGAGAGACAGAGAGAGAGAAATAGAGACAGAGGTTGATAGAGAGAGATACAGAGATGGACAGAGAGAGAGAGAGAGATAGATTCAGAGAGAGAGAGAGACACAGAGAGAGAGATATATAGATTCAGAAAGAGAGAGAGAGATAAAGAGAAAGAGAGAGCGAGAGAGAAACATAAACTGAAAGAGAAAGAGAGAGAGACATAAACAGAAAGAGAAAGAGAGAGAGAGAGAAAGAGAAAGAGAGAGAGAAACATAAACAGAAAGAGAAGGAGAGAGAGAGAGAGACGTAAACAGAAAGAGAAAGAGAGACATAAACAGAAAGAGAAAGAGAGAGAGAAAGAATATCAGCGCGTATAAACTTATGTGTTCATCACTATGCGCTTACATATCATACATGTGCTTGCGTGTTATGCTTGCAACGCGTGCGTGACTGCCTCTAAAGACAACACATATCCCAAGCATTCACCTCCTCCTCTCCCCCACAGCAACGACCACAGCAACAAGCACAACGACAGACGTCAGTCCCGATGGGCAATCTTCTTCGACTCCCGTAACAAGCACTATAACGAGCGTAACAAGCACACCGATCGAGACAGCTTCTACTACATCTACAAGTGCAACAAACACACCGGCGAATACTTCTCCATCAATCACTGTGACAATCACGCCAAAAGGAATTACTACAAGTACATCAACACAAGCAAGACAGACATCAACAAATACTATCACAACAAGTACAACAACAAATACAAGCACAACAAGTACAACAACCACAACGTCAACAAGCACATCAACAAGTACAACAAGCACGTCCACAACTACATCAACAAGCACAACAACCACATCAACAACTACATCAACAACCACAACATCAACAACAACTACATCAACGACAACCACATCAACAACTATGACAAGTACATCAACAAGTACAACAAGTACTTCTGCAGGTGCATCAACAAGCACGACAAGTACGTCTACAAGTACATCAATGACTACAATAGGTGCATCAACAAGTACAGCAGGTACATCAAGTACATCGGCAAGTTCATCAACAGGATCAACAAATACACAAACATCATCAGCAAGTACATTTAGTCCGTCATCAAGAGGTACATCAACAACAACTACAGCAAGCACACAAACAAGTACAACAACCACACCACAAACAAGCACATCAACCAGTACACAAACAAGCACATCAACAAGTACAAAATTATCAACTTCCTCAAGCACATCAACAATTTTAAGTACAACCTCAAGTACAAGTACTCTCACCTCTATAAGTAGTACAGTCACACCAAAGAGTACTTCTACAAGCACAACAACATCATCAACAACAACACGTAAGTATAAGGATGCTGATGTTGATTAGCCTTGATGTTGATGGTAATAATGATGATAATGATAACAATAATAATGATAATGATGAGAAAAAAAACAATCGATATGATAATGAGAATGGTGATCATGATAATGATAATGATGATAACATGACTATTATTATTGTTATTGTTATAATGATGATAAGGATAGTTATGATGAAATCATGCCAATAATGTAAAATATGATGATAATAATGATGATAATGATAATGAAGATACTGATATTAGTAATGATGATATTAATGATAATTATGAAGATTTTGAAAATTATGATATCATTAATAAGAATGATAGTAATGATGATAATGATAATAATGAATACAGTGATAATCATGATCATAATGATTACAGTGATAATTATGATCATAATGATTACAGTGATAACGATTATGATCATGATAATGATAATAATGACAGCAATGATTATGACAAAATTATAATAGCAATAACGATAACAATAGTAATTATAGTGCCAATGATGATATTGATAAGGATAAAGACAATTAAGACAAAAATAACAACAATATAAGTAATAATCAGAATTTTTACAAAGCAATCGTAGTATTAATTTCTCTCTATCTCCCTACAGAAGATGGTTCGTGCACCCAAACAGCTGAGTGTTCCTTTGTAAAGGGAAGATGCAACATCAGCTGTGGGGCGAACGAGCTTTCACTTCCCGAGTGCATAGGAGGCTGTTCCTGTTGTGTTGCTGGTCAGTGGACGAGCCTGCATAACATGAGATGGTCTTTTTAAGGAAAATGGTTTTATATGTAATAGTAATAATGGTCATGGTTATAACGATGATAATGATAATGATAATGATAATGACACCAGTAAAGATGACGATACTACTACTACTAGTGCTGCTTCTACTACTATTGCCATTACTACTACTACTTCAACCACTTAGGCTGCTTCTATATTGATGATATCAAGAAAGATAATAACGTTATTAACAATGATTATAATGCCGCTAATTAAGATACTAATGATAATGATATAAATCATAATATTGATAAGAACCACAATGATGATAATGATGAAGATAATAACAATTCATACGATAATACTAATTCCTATCTCTCCTTGCCCCAATAACAGCTGATTTGTGCACCAGTACGACCGGCGAGTGCAATGCCGTCGGCGGTTCATGTGCTCTGCCCGGCCCGGACCTCGCGTCGAACTGTGATGTCATTGACCTGTCTCGGTGCCCGGGTTGCGCCTGTTGCATTGGTAGGTGGCTGGGGTCATGGAGGGTCATTTTGAGATGGAGGATATGGGAGGAAGGGAGAACAGTATGGAGGGTATGAGGGGAGAGGGGATAGGGACAGGGAAGGGTGGTAAAAAAAGAGAAGGAATGAAAAGATATAAAATGAAAGAGGGAATCAACGAGAAGATGAGAGAGAGAGAGTTGATGGAGAATAAGACACAAATACACCATATGAAAAAAAAAAAAAAAAACTTACGTCATAAAATATCACAGACTGCCTGCAACAAACGGATGCCACTTGCACTACCCAATA
>BOPN01003191.1:22500-25000 GCA_017312705.2 Penaeus japonicus | reverse complement strand
CGTGGGGGAGGGAGTTTGAATCAGTTACATGGGTGCATTCCAGCGTGACAATCTCTTTCTGATGTTCAGCCTAATAAAACAAAATTCTAAAACTAATTGAAAAATACTAGTAAAATATGAAATGCCAAAACATGTGCAGAAGGCACTTAAAATTATTAAGGCTGCCGTATACTAAAACTAAAGAAAAGATACTCCCGAGTGGAGTATCTGGCAAAAGGCTTACAAATAAAAAACAAAGGCTAGATCAGCAAGTCTGACGCCACTGCTGAAGGCTTAAGAATTGCTAAAATCTAAATACGGCAGAAAAGAAAACAATAGTCTGGTGAACTAAAATGAAATAAAAACACAGACTTCCTACCACAAAGTATAAAAAGATTAAGTAAAAGGAATCCAGCCAAGTTCAATAATAAGGTCTGATCAGATGATTTAATAAAAATGTTCTTTTAGATCACGTCCAGCTCCTAAGCAAAGAATGCCAGGCACTTCAGTACTTAGCTCTTATCTTCGTGATCGTATCCACCGTTGTTCACTTCCTTGGCTCGACACAGATAATCCAAAAATGGCGACACAGCCGGTTAACTACTCTGCTTTATTGTTTAAAAAACGTCAACATTGCCTCGGTGACGTCAGAGGCATATTATCTTAAGAATATTTTAAATAATAAAATTCAAGCAAAAAGACAGCATAAAAGAAAGATACAAATGTAAAACAAAATTTATAAAATCCTAAAAAGCATAACATATTAACTAAAAGGAATAAAACGAAGCAAAAATAAAATACATAAAACGTTTCCCCTAAAGTTTAAAATAAAATCAAAGAAAAATTGAGACCATAAAAGTTCACGAAGTATTATAATAAAACAAAAAATAAAACTTGGTGACAAATAAAAACATTCAATACGAGGTCTCGTAATATGTAAATAGAATAATAAAAGTAATCACAGAAAACTTTAGTTAAAAGGGAAACTATACTAAAATGGAAAACAAATAAAATGAAAGATAATAAGTAAAACAAAAAAAAAGAAAAAAAAGAAACAGGCGACAGGCGACAGGCAACGTCAGTCCTCCGGCCAGGACAGCCAGAACGGGAGAGCAGAGAGCGCGCCTGCTCGCGGAGAGCGCGAGATGCAGCATCTGGCAATCTTACAATAGTAATAACCATGGTAACAATAATGATTTACTGTAATGATAATAACAGTGATATTCATAAAAATGATAATAATGTTAATAATACTGATAATAATGATAATGATAACAATGTTAATAACAACAGCAATTTTGATTATGGTATTGATAATGATGATAACAATAATAATAATGATAATTACATGATAATAACAACCATAATACTAATGTTAATGATTGTGATAGATAAGATGATAATAAAGATAATGGTAATAATAACAATAAAAATTATAATCATAACAATCATAACCAAATAGAGAAAAAAAAAATCTTTTCGATTTGGAAAATATAATTTTCCTACATTCGCTTTTCACCGTCAAACTTGATGAGCTAACTGGCCATCACAAGTCAAAATATTTCAATAATTTGTATAGTAATCTCAAAAGATACATACATCCCGCAACATTCTTTAAATCCATAAAAAAACCCCGAACTTTCTCTTCTTAAAATCCAAGATATTTCGGGGGTCAAAAAGGAAAAAAAAGAAGAAAAAGGAATGGTAATTAAGAAATCTCTTCATTATATATCTTCAATGCAGCGAGAAGATTGCATTACCTCCTGTGAATGAGAACGGGAGACGGTGCCAACTCCGCCCACACAGAAATAATCAAAATGAAAGCATCATTATAGGGTATAAGTTACTCGTTATGTAATTCTGTATTTTTCTTTTCTTTTGTTTTTGGTGTGTGTGTGTGTAGATGGGGGGGGGGGACATAGGTAATATACATATGAATATGTGGGTACAGTGATGTAATCATTTATTTTCCCTAACGGTTGGGACAAACACTTCAGTACATTCTTTTCATACATTATTTCGCTTGTATTTATCCACACACACACACACACACTCTCTCTCTCTCACTTACATACATTAACGCACACACACACACTAACACCAAAATTAAAGGAATTTTACTGACGTGCTTTAAAACGTTTATTGGTAAATTAAAAGGAAATATAGAAGTGCTCGAAGAAAGCGAGAGAGAGGGAGAGAGAGAGAGAGAGAGAGAGAGAGAGAGAGAGAGAGAGAGAGAGAGAGAGAGAGAGAGAGAGAGAGAGAGAGAGAGAGAGAGAGAGAGAGAGAGAGAGAGAGAGAGAGAGAGAGAGAGAGAGAGAGAGAGAGAGAGAGAGAGAGAGAGAGAGAGAGAGAGAGAGATACAGAGAGAGCGAGAGCATAAAAGAGAGAGAAAAGAGATACAAATAGAGATAATACTATATCAAAGGGGTGACATAACACCATACGGATATATTTTCTACATACATAGGAAGAGATAAGAAACACATACCATTACAAATACAAGAAACATATTTCCTCT
>BOPN01003191.1:0-2500 GCA_017312705.2 Penaeus japonicus | reverse complement strand
ACAACACTATACGTAAAATAAATCTATTTGAAATAAAGCTGTTTTGTGTAGTGTTTCTACCATTCATTTATTAATACTATTGACCCTTTTCTACATCTTATATTCGGATGATTTTCTAAGTGTAAGATAATACCTGTTTTCACATAATTGCTACAATTTTTTTCTTGCTTGATAATGGATCAAGAGGATATAGCCGAAACGTCATCACAATAAAGAGAGTCCTTAAACAATTTTGTTGCTCTTACATCTGATAAGAATTATCTACTATCAACCTCAAATTCTCAACACACACACACACATAAATACATGATCATGAATCCATAATATCTAATTTCTCGCTCGCCTCTGACGCTGCGGTAGCATTCAAGCCCGCAAATGATCGGAAAGATGGTATAATTTAGTATTAATCACTTACTTGAAGAAGTATATTTTAAAATTATAAATCAAACAAATAGGACATTCACAATCATACGCACATACACACACACACACAAATTCAATAATGCATCTATACAAGAATGATGCAAAATATCTGTATTATAAACAGTTCAAAGCTCGAACTGCTACAGTATTTTTCCCTTGACTATCATAGATTTAATAGTAGTAGAAGGTACATAAGTTTACATTTTTTCCAACATGGATAAACAAATATACATATTCACATACGGAGATCCATGCAAACATTGCTAACTAGGAATATCATCCATGACCTTGTGCGGAAAGTACGTCACTTGCACACCGGCTACGACGCACAGTGGTCCAAGAAAGCCATTTCTTGGCCAAATAAGAAAATGTCCTTATGTTGTAAGAATATGGTAAATTGAAGCCATATAGCGGATGTTATCATCGGTGTACTATTTAATAATACACAAATTGTCGATACTGAGATATTAAACATTAAAGTTTAATGTGCAAATCTTAGAAAAATCATAAAATCGATACTACGAATGATATACATGCGAAAGCTTCACAATAGGATATTTGCATGTTTAGGTATCATATAACATATAAGTTGGTTGCAAATTTATGAAATTTGTACATATAATAATATCATAAAAATATCACCAAATATCTACACGAGATAGGTCGAGGTGTGTGTCTGTGCATAGATGAACATTATCGCGAGAATTTAAACACTCTGAAAAGCAAGTAACTAAGTGCCAAAATCCACCGCCTTTCAATTGCAAGCACATTTTGTGTTGGAAGTTTTGAATTTCCCGCCAAGCGCCATTTTGTGGTGTCCCGTATCATCCAGCGAATGTTTACAGTCGCATTTTCTATACCGTATGCAGGTGTTCACCTCCTTTGAGGTATCATTACGATATTCTTCAATATTCAATATTCTTGCCCAAGGTATGGCCAAATATTAATCATTATGTGTCAAGTTCTCATACGGTCCGATATTTGAATATTTTATTATAGTTTCCCCTATATTTTCTCGGAAATAAAGAAAACTTATATAAATAGTATCTTTAACATTTATTACTTGGTTGATGTATACCCTACTAATTATTTTTTCCAGATGGAGAGTCTAATAGATTTTCTTTTGTGAAACGCGTGGCCACGTTTTCTCCAAACGTCGCCATCGGGTACCTTTGAAAATTATGACATCAGTTTGGAAGCCTCGTTCGAATATCCATTTCTTAGGTAATTAAGAGACTTGAGACATTTGTGAGTTGTGCTTTTAAATTTTTTACTTTAGTCAAGAGTACATTTAAGCTTAAATTCTTTACCAAAAGCGCATCTACCCTTTTGCCAAGAGCATATTTGTGTTACTTTAAACTTTGACTTTTTGAATCTGGCTCGTCACCAGAATTTGATGCGTTTTGACCACCCGGACTTCTTTTGGTTTAGCTTTGCCGTGACCGTATCATTGGCGAAAAGTGACCATGAACTCATGTTGCTACTATTGATTTTGTGTCAACTGCATCCACGAAAGCATACTTGATCATTGCTATGGTCATTGGCACAAAATCACTCAAAATTAGCCACGCCTCCTACATCATGCTGCATACACGACGGTCGAGTGAATGCGAGGACCTGATTGGTTAGGTGGGGAGAAATGGCGGGGAGGGCGGGGCTAATTGAGTCTAATTTTATGCCACTGACCTAGAATGTTCCTTATGATTACACTGTTCACAGACATCCTTACCTCCAATGCAACACGTGCATTCTGGAAACGGGCAAAGATCAGCTCGTGCTACTTGGTCTGATCGGAGGCAGCTGGGCTGACACATGCCGCCTGCGGTCTCGCATTGACTGGACTGAAAGCATGGCTCTGCAAAGAAAGATAGAGTCAGACTCTCACTGAAAATATACATACATTCATACATACACACACACACACAAACACACACACACACACACACACACACACAAACACACACAAACACACACACACACACACACACACAAACACACACAAACACACACACACACACACACACAAATATACAGTGTATATATATATGTATATATATATATATATATACATATATAT
>BOPN01003190.1:161440-163940 GCA_017312705.2 Penaeus japonicus | reverse complement strand
GAGTTTGATTTACTTGTTAGAAGTACAATGGGGCCAAAGCACGGCTACATCAAGCAAACAGGGTGGGATCGCCAGGTCCCTATTGATTGTGGTTTTGCTTTATACGATTTTCGTTCGTGAAAACCTGGCATATTGATTTTTGTACTTAATTAACATGTATGTGTATAATCTGCACGTGGCGCTTCGTTGTGAGTCATCCGCAGTTGCTGCTGGTTCAATACTGTCTCTTCACCCGGACCACGTTATCTGCCCCCATGCCGTGGCCGCACCACACGGCGCGTTTCTCTTTGCTTATCCTGCCTCTTTTCACCCTTGGTGCACTGTTTTTTTGCTTCACCTTTAGGCTTTATTCCTATTCGGTTCTCCGAAGCTAATTCTAGATATACCAAGCCTCTCGTCCCCTGGATTGGGAATAATTGTAGGTGACATTGCTGATATAATGAGCCATTGGCATGTTTTGTTAGACATGCTAGAACCATCATGCGTCATAGTGTATGCTTGCTAATTCTAGTTGTTTATCATAGTAATACCATAATGAATACGCACGCACACTCACGCTCACACTTGCACTCACACTCACTCACACATTCACTCTCACACACACTCACTCTCACTCACACACTCACTCTCACATTCTCTCTCTCTCTCTCTCTCTCACTCACTCACTCACTCACTCACTCACTCACTCACTCACACACACACACACACACACACACACACACACACACACACACACACACACACACACACACACTCACTCACTCACTCACTCACTCACTCACTCACTCCCTCACTCACTCACTCACTCACTCACTCACTCACTCACTCACTCACACACACACACACACACACACACACACACACACACACACACACACACACACACACACACACACACACACACACACACACACACACACACACACACACACACACACACACACACACACACACACACACACACACACACACACACACACACACACACACACACACACACACACACACACACACACACTCACGCACACACACACACACACACACACACACACACACACACACACACACACACACACACACACACACACACACACACACACACACACACACACACACACACACACGTACGCGGGAAAAGAGAGAGAGTGAGAGCGAAAGCGAGAGAGAGGAGAGAGAGAGGGCGCATGTCAGGGAAGGGATTTTGGTAGAGTATTTTATGTCGATATTCCGAGATGTGTGAACAGTGGTTTATCAGCAAGTGTTTACCGTGTGTATAAGTTTTGCCAGTGCTATCATGTTACGGATAAGGATAAGCCAGATTTGCGGAGCAGATGCTACACCGGGCTTGTATGCACTGAAGCGAGCCCGCCTGTGCCAGCGTGTGCTGACTCGTGAGAGAATGTGCCAACGAGTGTTGACTCGATCTGAGCTTGGTCCTTACCCAACGTAGTGCCCAGCTACGTCAGTAACCGCCAGGTGACAGTGGAAGCTCACGAGCTTGGGCGGGACTCGATCTACCGACCACGGGGATGTGAAGTCAACACGCTATCAATGAGCTAACCAGACGGCTTATCATGTTACGGCTGCCGTGAAGGTAGGGCAAGGACACGGTTTATACATAGAATGGCACCCAGCCACCATGCTGCCCGTCTACAAGATCGAAAGATTTTCGCAAAGCTAACTCTGTCATGCCTTACTGGATATGTCTTAGTTCCATCGCTGTTCACTCCTAAGCCAGATGGACTATTATGGATATTATGTTTGTCACTTTACGCTGAGTTTGTCCAAAAGCTGGAATGACAGAGAGAGAGAGAGAGAGAGAGAGAGAGAGAGAGAGAGAGAGAGAGAGAGAGAGAGAGAGAGAGAGAGAGAGAGAGAATATGTTATTTAGCTGCATATGGATAATTGTTTCTGTGTTAAAGGGAAAGGCGGGCTATTATATCTTATGGTTAAGCATGATCACATATAATTAGCATTATTCCTAGTTTTGATGATATGGCATATAAACTCATGTAAGTCATAGTGTGCCAGATTTGTCTTGGCAAGAAGCGCTTCTGGCCGTGGGAAGGTGGGCTATTGGCGTTTGTTTATGAATATGGTTCAGCATCCCTGGCGTATCAACACCAAAACTCACAGGTTTTACATCAGACAGGTTCCTTAGTACGTCAGGACTTTACAGTAGACTGCTTGGCACGCACTACACGGCGTGCTGGAAAATCGAGGAGCGGCCGCATATTCAGACCGAATCACTCACTTCAATTCGCGCATTTAATGGCGCATAAGCTCTCACGCAGAGACTTCCGGTCAGTGTGTGGAGTGTAGAGGGGGCGCCGTGCGGTGAGGAGGCGGGGCCGGAGACGGGGGGCGGGGGCGGGGACGGGGGCGGGGGCAGGGGCGCTTGACAGTTTGCCTGGAGCGCTGGTGAGGCGAGCATCGTCTGGAAGGTGGATGTTGAGCGGTTTTGAAGTGAACAAATCGCGGGTTTTTTGTGCTTTGGGAG
>BOPN01003190.1:146440-156440 GCA_017312705.2 Penaeus japonicus | reverse complement strand
TTGAATTATCAACTTTTCTGATTCACTTAAATTTATAATTGTCCATGGTTGTAAGGCATGCGGGCGGAGATAGGCATACGGGGAGTAAGGAACGCCCACAATGTGTAGTGTAGTGCGTTGCGAAGGCTGCAAGGTTCGCACGCCCTCGTGTAAACCATGCGGGGAGAGGCCCCAAGCGCCCATACAGTGAGCCACGTAAAAGTAATCACTGATGTCTGGAGACCCGTCGGTTTTCATATTCATATTTACATAAAACACAAAGATTTGGGGATGTTTACTGTCGGGAATAAATCCGGTACTGCAGGGATCGGTATTCAGGGGCGTGGCATTGCGGATGCTGTTATCAAGGTGCTGGCGCCAGAGAGGCAGCTGCAGACGGTCCACGTGTTCCAGCTGGACCTCAGGTGTCTGCACTGCGGGATTATTCAGGAAAAATCTTTCGTGAATCCAGGCCTCAGTATTCATGCCGATTCCATAGTGGCGCGTGCGGCTCCTAACAGGCATTACACACTCACGACCTTTGGCCACGGTGCTGTACAACCAATAATCATACAGAGAACCATCCAATAAACTGCTAATTTTCCAGTAAGTCAAAGCTTCCCGCACAAAGTCAACCGAAACTGCATAACCCCATGACACTTGAGTATCGGAACGAAGAACCTTGGTCTCATCGTGTGATGATGCTTTGGATCCTCCATAACCATTGATGCAGTAGAGTGTGGGGTCCTCGCGTAGCAGCCACAGAGTCTGGCTCATGAAGGAGAAGAAGTCGGGGGAGACCTCGACGTCCTCGTCCAGGAATATAACTGCAGGAGCGTCGGGGAAGGTGCGAGCCACCAGTTGGAAGACGCTCCGGTAGTAACGGAAGAGCTTGAAGTTGTCTTTCCCGTGAACGGGAACTTGGGTGAAGTTGACGTTGATGAGACGTAGCAGTTGTGTGGTAGGCTGCGGTGCGTCTCCAAGTACGACGAGGACGTTGCTACGTTGTGCCCCTGGAGCTGCGAGGAGGGTATTGAGGGTGTGGTAGAGATACTGGTGACGGGCGCCAGCTGTGACGACGACGGGCACATTTGCGAGCGCGGATTGGTGCGCGAGAGTGGGCGGCGAGGGCGGTGGTAGTGGGTCCGGACTGTGCTCATCACAAAGTCCTCCCATGGCACCATGGAGTTGGCAGTATTGCCAGCGTTGTTGTTGCAATGATTGATTGGAGGATTGAGTGGGCGATGGCAAGTCTGAGAGAGGCAGAAGGAGATGGGCGTGGTGTTGAGCTACTCCTCGAAGAATGACCGTCTCCGTGATGGTGCGACCACCTTTAACGAAGACCCAAGTCCAGTGTGCCATGGGCGTGAGGTGCAAGGCGAAGAGTGAGCCGAGTTGAGCGAGTTGGTGGGCTGCTTGGCGGAGTCCCACAGTGCCAGAGACTGCCACCGTGATGACGACGACGCGTCCTGATGCCACGCGGTCCATGTGCCATTGCAGATCAGCATAGTGAGCCCAGTACTGACCCAGCGGGAACACCTGTGGAGATAAACTTTTTTTACGGTCTTGCCAGGTTACTTTTTATGGCAGTGCCCCGCGAATGAAGTAACTACACTGACGCACACCGACCCTGATAAGATAGATGTGTTTGTATTATTTACACTATAAAGAGCACTTCACAATTTTGTTTGGTATTCGGAGACGACTTCAATTGTATTGATGTAGGACAGAGTGAGTCCGCCCCCCCCCCTCTCTCTCTCTCTCTAATAAAGTGATTGTACCTTGTGAAAGACAACTGCAGCGTTCCTTTGGTTTAGGACCGTTAGAGTGAGTCCCTCCCCCTCCCTGGAAGGATGTGGAGGAGTGTCCTCGGGTGGTAGTTGGAGGCTGTATCTGACGAGAGGGTTGTAACAGTCCTGTTGTTGAGTGTTGTTGCATCCGTCAACCTCTAGTCCCCAGCCACTGAAGCTTGACCAAACGGACGCAGTCACTCTGAGAGATAGAGGCACTTTATATATATATATATATATATATATATATATATATATATATATATATATATATATATATATATATACATCATATTTGTAAGGTTAACACAAATACAGTAACGTATTTATGGAGGTAAATTGAAACATATATAGTATTGATAGAAGTAATAAACGATTGTGTTTCTGTTGAGACAAGACTCCACATCAGACGAAATGGGTACTTTCAGAATACTGATCCAAGTATCTGCGCTACCCCTTGTACTGTACAGTGTACATGTGTGACATTGAGAGTTCGTGAACATTTGCGCGTGTTTGAAATTCAGTAACTCATATTCCAATCAATGTATTTACTCAGCGTTGCAATTTCCCAAAATTTTCTTGAGAAAAAAACATTACTAGACCAGAAGTTCGTTTGAATCAAGGAGATTGTTTGAAAGTATAGACACTGGTTAGTAGATGAAAGTACATTCTGGGATTGCGAACAATAGGAACCAATATTTTTTGCAATTAATTTGCAATTGCTTTTGTTCTTATCGATCGTATATGAAAAATAATGCTTCCATAAACAACTATGCTATAAATAAATTCTCGTATTCCAATGAAAGAAAAGCGTGCGCAGCTGAAGAAAGTACCAAACTTCAGTGCTGCAAGTGAGATTGGATGTCCTGTCTCATTTGAGAGAGTAAAGTTTTCCTGGGATTAATTAACCTTGGGTCCCTCCTATTTTGTGCTTGTTTTCGCGGTCATTCTGCCTGTTACATATGGATAACATAAATTCCTTCGAGTCGATTTCGGTTAAACCGTTCGATGAGTCTCGTTCGAAACGTCACGTTTTATTGTGGTTTCATCCCGTTATGTATACATAATATATTTACGGTCATTATTAATATGAAATGTTTTAAATATTACTTGAGGAAGAATCCTACAACACTGACCTTGAATCGACATCGAGGTGAATGTCTGAAGAAAATCCGGACGGAGTCATCAATAGGAAAGTGGTCAGTGCCATCAGTTTCCGTGCGCCGGGCTTGGGTGTCATACTGCTGCACATTTCCTGTGCCCTTGGTTTTCGTCGTCGTTTATAAGGAATGCTCAGTCGTGATCCTCGTCATGAAAACAGTAATATTAACAACTAACATTGTCATATTACAAAGTTGAATGCTTAAGAACACAAGACGAGTGAACGGAGAACTGTTCAAGTTCAGTGTGCGGCCTCCTTCGAAGGTCAGGAATGGATACACATCAGCTGTTTTCTTCCGTACTTTTCCTGTTACACGTGGCTCAACGCATCTCCGTTCACTTCGGTTGCCATACATTGTTTTTCGACACGATTGCACAGTGATATATTTTTCTTGTTCATTTGATTAAGATTACACATTAGAATACAAAAAGTGCTAGAATATTCTCTTGAAAAAAACAAAACATTTAATTGGCGATATTGATTGATGAGCATCTAACGTATATTTTAAATATAAACAAGATACATTTATACACTTTATAGTCGTGATATGGATTTTTCCCTATTTTTCCCTTTTATGAAGCTAAAAAGGAAAAACAGACAAAGACGATAGTCAATGAAAAGACGTACGTCAGTAATGCACAGCCTGCTGTTCAGATAGGCGGCACGAGATACCACGAGAAGAGGTCTCTGCAAGCGCTCTCTGTCAGCTCACTGTTCTCCCTTCCTCCCCGGTCTCCTCTCCTTTCTTCCCTCTCTCCTTTCTTCTCTTTCCTCTCCTGCCGTTTGTCTCCTCTTTGTCCTCTTTTGTTCTCCCCTGTCTCCTCCAATCTCCTCTCGTCCCCTATATTCTTCTCTTTTCTCCTTTCCTCTCCTCTCTCCTGCCTCTCCCCTCTCCTCTCCTCCCCTCCCCTCCCCTCCCCTCCCCTCCCCTCCTCTCTCTCTTTCTTACCTGTATCCGCTTTGATCTTGACCTCCATCTCCTTGAATGAAACGAAGGAACTTTTCCTGCCACTTTCCCACCCTATCCCATTAACCTAGAATACGATTATTCCCTGTAACACACACGCCCACGAATAAGGGGGAGAAAGACACCCCCCCAAGAAAAAAGAAAAGAAAAGCAGAAAAGCAGAAAAGAAAAGAAGAAAGGTGACATACCGAAGGAGGAAATGGGGCAAGAGAAAATGAGGAGGGAAAGAAAAGGGGGCCCTCATGACTAGACACCGTGAGGCGGCGAGTGAGACCACGGTGCTGAGTTGGCTGTGTTTCCACTCGGAGTTCCTGTGTGGCTTTGTCCCCGCTTCTAGCCATCTATCCTTTCTCCTGTCTTTGGCTTCCGTCGATGCGTTTTCGAGGATTAAAAAAAAAAAAAAAAAAAAAAAAATTCTCTCTCTTCTCTTTCGCTCCGTTTTCTCTTGTGTGTTCTGGGGTTTTTAGTATCTATGCTTGGAGGTGTTTTGGTTTGGTGTTTTATGTATGTGGATGTTTATATACACACGAACATGCACTTTAGCATATGGATGTTTATATACGCAAACATACACATTAGCATACAAACATACAAACATACACACACACATACACACATACAGACACACACACACACACACACATATATATATATATGTGTATTCATATGTGTGTGTGTTTACATGAATACTCATAAATGTTTTGTCTACTGCATACTATACATACACGAAGTATTTATGTTACTGTTTATTTCTTGAGTATCTACCATGTGCTTTGGGTATTACAAACAGTATTTTATCCTCTATATGTATTTCATAAACTTTACATTTGTGGTATTGATAGACAGTGTCATTAGCTTTCTTCTTCATGTCCTCGTTACTGATTTTTAAAGGGAATTTGTTCTTGGCACTTCCATTTTTCTCAACAATAATGAATTCTTCTTCGGGGATAGTTTCGATGTCCCAAAGCACAGACGAGGTGGGCGGAGGTGCGAATAGGAGGAATACGGCACGCCCACTAAGTACAGAGTGGTGCGAACAGAGAGTGTCAATTATAATTGACGCCTTCGTGCTGGCCTTGTTCAGATATGCTCCAAGTTCCGACGCAGTTAAATAATTGAAGAACGTCACGTTTGGTATGATGCCCATTGTATTAAGTCGATAATAGAAAACATAGTGGCTAAGCGAAAACACGAAGAAGAAGTGGTGAACATGGATTTCCTCGTAGAACTGTGGCATAAGAAATATTATGGGAGAGTTGACGTCGCCAATTGTCCATTTCACAGATCTGTCACTCGCATTAAGTCGGTAAACTTCCTGTAACAAAGGTATCGATAAGAAAATTGTTTCTTCGGTCCAGGCGTTAGAGTTCATGCCCATTCCGTAGTGAAGTGATCTGCTCATTTCCGGTATACACTCCTTCCGTGGCGCGCATGTGTATACATCCAGTAATCATAAATGTGTATTTTGGAAGGCTTCTCCGGCCAAACTAATAACACTTCGCGGATAAACCATGTGGAATGCATAACCTCCACTCTACCTGAGCGCTGCGAGCACTCGTGAAGGATTAAATGCTCGGTCTTTCAACCCAGTAGCAGAATATGCATTGATGCAGTAGAGTGGGTCCCCGCGTAGCAGCCACAGAGTCTGGCTCATGAAGGAGAAGAAGTCGGGGGAGACCTCGACGTCCTCGTCCAGGAATATAACTGCAGGAGCGTCGGGGAAGGTGCGAGCCACCAGTTGGAAGACGCTCCGGTAGTAACGGAAGAGCTTGAAGTTGTCTTTCCCGTGAACGGGAACTTCGTGAAGCTGGATGTTGATGAGACGTAGCAGTTGTAGTAGAAGGCGGGTGCGTCTCCAAGTACGACGAGGACGTTGCTACGTTGTGCCCCTGGAGCTGCGAGGAGGGTATTGAGGGTGTGGTAGAGATACTGGTGACGGGCGCCAGCTGTGACGACGACGGGCACATTTGCGAGCGCGGATTGGTGTGCGAGAGTGGGCGGCGAGGGCGGTGGTAGAGGGTCCGGACTGTGCCTATCACAAAGTCCTCCCATGGCACCATGGAGCGGGCATTGCCAGCGTTGTTGTTGCAATGATTGATTGGAAGATTGAGTGGGCGATGGCAAGTCTGAGAGAGGCAGAAGGAGATGGGCGTGGTGTTGAGCTACTCCTCGAAGAATGACCGTCTCCGAGATGGTGCGACCACCTTTAACGAAGACCCAAGTCCAGTGTGCCATGGGCGTGAGGTGCAAGGCGAAGAGTGAGCCGAGTTGAGCGAGTTGGTGGGCTGCTTGGCGGAGTCCCACAGTGCCAGAGACTGCCACCGTGATGACGACGACGCGTCCTGATGCCACGCGGTCCATGTGCCGCCGCAGATCAGGCATAGTGAGCCCAGTACTGACCCAGCGGGGTATCTTGGGAAATATGCATTGCACGGTCAGGTCATTTACCCATTGCACGTACGCTCTTAACTTGAGTTAAGGCTCTGTCACACTAGCCTGTTTTCCGTTGTTTTTTTTCGTCAATTTTCAAAAATTGTCAATTTTTTGAGGCGCGCAGTCACACTAGGAACCATCGGCTTAGTAATGCGATACTCGAACAAGCGATAATGCGCGGTTATGCTAGACTTTAGCAGTTTTAGCAGATGCTGAGCATAACAAGAAAAAGCAATAAAATATTATAATTCAAGTATTCTTCTGAAGGGCCTGTGTCCATCCACAGTCCATTGTGTTTCAAAACTGGAGGAAAAATAGAGCGCTCTGCGGCTGACGGATGTAAACAATAAAGTCGAGCACTTAAAACAAATTTTATCTATGGACATGAAATTTAGATTTACAGATTTCTCTTTGTCAATTTTAAGCGGCAACAAGAAAAGCCAATTTAATTATAATTGAATATTATTAATGATTTAAAACAAATACGAACATTTAAAAATATAGTTCTTGATTTGATTACACTTGGCCAATAAGACGACGGGAATGTTTCACGCGGAAACTCGGAATTATCGTCTGATTCAGAAAGATGCCAATTTGCTCAAAAATTGACAATTTTTCAGAAAATTTACGGAAAAGTAAACAGTGTGACAGCGCCTTTACGGCTTAGACGAATATTTGACCTTGATGGATTTACATTCTAGAGCACCGCCTGATGTTATGCTGTTTGTCCGTTTTCTTAGACTCGAAAAGGTATGACTTCAAAGAACTAAGCAGAAGCGATTGTGTATTGCAGTGATTGATTTACGAGTGAAAATAAAGTGATTGTACCTTGTGAAAGACAACTGCAGCATTCCTTTGGTTTAGGACCGTTAGAGTGAGTCCCTCCCCCTCCCTGGAAGGATGTGGAGGAGTGTCCTCGGGTGGCAGTTGGAGGCTGTATCTGACGAGAGGTTTGTAACAGTCCTGTTATGCTGAGTGTTGTTGCATCCGTCAACCTCTAGTCCCCAGCCACTAAAGCTTGACCAAACGGACGCAGTCACTCTGGGGAGTTAAGACTTTTTAGATAGAGCATGTTAGGATAATTTTTTGGGTCATATATTTCGAAGATAATTAATTGAAGAATGTGCTGACACTGACCTCGATTGCCTTGTAAGATGAATCGCTCCGAAGAGAATCCATACGATGTTAGGAAATTGAGTATGGTGAGTGCAGTGAGCGTCCGCATCCCAGGTATCAGGTACAATGTATCCACTGGCAGTTTATGCTTGGTGTATCGTTGTTATTTCTAGGGAGATAATAAAAGTAGTGATTCTGCCATGAAAAACCAAAACACTTACATTAATATATACAATTTTCTAAGTTATATCGTCTACGAGCATACGCAGATGAGCCGAGAACTATTAGGGTGTGTTTACTGCCTCTTTCAGTGTTCCAGAATGGATAATCTCGTATATTCGCCTTGTTTTCCTTCTTACTCTTCCTGCTTAACGTGGCACAACACAAGGTTGCCGTGCTTCACAATCTTCGCCTCAGTTGCCAGATTTTCTTTTACGATGCTATCGCATAAGGATTTCTTATGTGGTATTGGTTTTCATTGATATTCATGAAATTTATCAATATTTATTTTCCTTACCCATAGCCAAGGCATATTTCTTGGATAAGTTTGCCTTTTTTTAGTTCGTGGTTTAAGTTATAAGCATTTGAATAATCTTTCCGATAAACCCATGGACCTATAAAGCAATCTTTAATGTTAAGGAGAACGCTTGTTGCTAAAATGGGTTCTGACACTGCCATACAAGTGCGGCGTAAATATGCCGCTCACCATCTCTATTGCTAGCCAACAGACACTCACAATTTGTGAGTCTCCTGCCCTTGGACATAGACGCACAGAACATTATATCTTGTAATTAGTCCTTTTGGGCCTTCTGGCTAATGTCTGATTGCAAAATAAAGGAAAGGTGGAAGGACACACACACACGCCCACGCATACGGACACATGCACGTACATACACACACGCACGCGCGTGCACGCACATACCCACACACGCGCGCACATACCCACACGCACACATACCCACACGCACGCGCAAATGCACATAAACAACCACACACATACACACGTTCACGCACATATACATACACATACACATACACACACTCGTCTGCTCATACGCACACAAAGGCACACACAACCACACACACACACACACACACACACACACACACACACACACACACACACACACACACACACACACCCGCACACACACACACACACACACACACACACACACACACACACACACACACACACACACACACACACACACACACACACACACACACACACACACACACACACACACACACACACACACACACACACACACACACACACACACACACACACACACACACACACATACTCACACACCTGCACACACACATACACACACCTGCGCGCGCGCACACGCACACGCACACGCACACATATGCACATACACGGACATACATGTGCACACACACACACACACACACGTGCACACACACACACACGTACACATACACACACGTGTACACACACACGTACACATACACGTGTGCACACACACACACGTGCACACACACAGACACACTCTCTCTCTCTCTCTTTCTCACACACACACACACACACACACACACACACACACACACACACACACACACACACACACACACACACACACACACACACACACACACACACGTGCACACACTCACACACATATATGCATCTGTATATGCAGGAGGTCGATACAGTTATGTGGTGATAATATACCTTGGCAACACGGCAACAGTTTATACTCGGAAGTGAAGAAAGCGGTTGGCATGGAAAGAAAAAGTATCAATAAACATACTCCATCCTTTTTATTGGTTCTTGAAGGTATATGTGCTACTGAGTACACGTGAAAGCCGAAGAGCGTGGATCATGAATGTTTTAATGACATATTCATGTATTATCCTGGCCTCTTAGGACATTGCGGGCTCACTAGACATTAAATTCATTAAAGTGTCATGCGTCACATTTAGGTTCTGTATGTGATACTTTCCAAGCTCTAATTCTCTTATTTTTTCTATGAGAATATTTTCTTCCTCTTCTGATATGAGATCGATATCCCAGGGAATCACATGCGACGGGCGGAGGTGGGCGTGCGGTGAGTAGGGTGCGCCCACCACATACAACGTGACCGCCATTGATAAACGCACCGTTAGTACATTATCGTGTAGACCTTGCTCTGAAAACGCCCATGCACCAAGACATTGAGCTGTAAAGTAAAAGTTTTTGTAATCAGGTTTCCGTTTGATTTCTTGGTCATGTTATAATAGAACACGTAATTATTGTTTGTATTGTCAACAAAGGATAGTTGACAAGGGTTACCAGTTACTGGCGTGGAATGTTTGATGTTATGGCTAAAACTCTGTTGCCAACGCGGAAGCTGAAGTCCTTCAACGTCATGTAACTTGATGCCCCAGGTCTTCACAATAGGCATAGTCAAGAAAAATTTCCTGTAGATCTTCGGATCTGAATTCACGCCAATCCCGTAATGACGAGTCCGACTAACCTCGGGGAAAAACACATTTCGCCCTTGGCTCACTTTTTGTAGAGCCATTCGTCAAAATGTAATCGGT
>BOPN01003190.1:136440-141440 GCA_017312705.2 Penaeus japonicus | reverse complement strand
CCTCGACGTCCTCGTCCAGGAATATAACTGCAGGAGCGTCGGGGAAGGTGCGAGCCACCAGTTGGAAGACGCTCCGGTAGTAACGGAAGAGCTTGAAGTTGTCTTTCCCGTGAACGGGAACTTCGTGAAGCTGGATGTTGATGAGACGTAGCAGTTGTAGTAGAAGGCGGGTGCGTCTCCAAGTACGACGAGGACGTTGCTACGTTGTGCCCCTGGAGCTGCGAGGAGGGTATTGAGGGTGTGGTAGAGATACTGGTGACGGGCGCCAGCTGTGACGACGACGGGCACATTTGCGAGCGCGGATTGGTGTGCGAGAGTGGGCGGCGAGGGCGGTGGTAGAGGGTCCGGACTGTGCCTATCACAAAGTCCTCCCATGGCACCATGGAGCGGGCATTGCCAGCGTTGTTGTTGCAATGATTGATTGGAAGATTGAGTGGGCGATGGCAAGTCTGAGAGAGGCAGAAGGAGATGGGCGTGGTGTTGAGCTACTCCTCGAAGAATGACCGTCTCCGAGATGGTGCGACCACCTTTAACGAAGACCCAAGTCCAGTGTGCCATGGGCGTGAGGTGCAAGGCGAAGAGTGAGCCGAGTTGAGCGAGTTGGTGGGCTGCTTGGCGGAGTCCCACAGTGCCAGAGACTGCCACCGTGATGACGACGACGCGTCCTGATGCCACGCGGTCCATGTGCCGCCGCAGATCAGGCATAGTGAGCCCAGTACTGACCCAGCGGGGTATCTTGGGAAATATGCATTGCACGGTCAGGTCATTTACCCATTGCACGTACGCTCTTAACTTGAGTTAAGGCTCTGTCACACTAGCCTGTTTTCCGTTGTTTTTTTTCGTCAATTTTCAAAAATTGTCAATTTTTTGAGGCGCGCAGTCACACTAGGAACCATCGGCTTAGTAATGCGATACTCGAACAAGCGATAATGCGCGGTTATGCTAGACTTTAGCAGTTTTAGCAGATGCTGAGCATAACAAGAAAAAGCAATAAAATATTATAATTCAAGTATTCTTCTGAAGGGCCTGTGTCCATCCACAGTCCATTGTGTTTCAAAACTGGAGGAAAAATAGAGCGCTCTGCGGCTGACGGATGTAAACAATAAAGTCGAGCACTTAAAACAAATTTTATCTATGGACATGAAATTTAGATTTACAGATTTCTCTTTGTCAATTTTAAGCGGCAACAAGAAAAGCCAATTTAATTATAATTGAATATTATTAATGATTTAAAACAAATACGAACATTTAAAAATATAGTTCTTGATTTGATTACACTTGGCCAATAAGACGACGGGAATGTTTCACGCGGAAACTCGGAATTATCGTCTGATTCAGAAAGATGCCAATTTGCTCAAAAATTGACAATTTTTCAGAAAATTTACGGAAAAGTAAACAGTGTGACAGCGCCTTTACGGCTTAGACGAATATTTGACCTTGATGGATTTACATTCTAGAGCACCGCCTGATGTTATGCTGTTTGTCCGTTTTCTTAGACTCGAAAAGGTATGACTTCAAAGAACTAAGCAGAAGCGATTGTGTATTGCAGTGATTGATTTACGAGTGAAAATAAAGTGATTGTACCTTGTGAAAGACAACTGCAGCATTCCTTTGGTTTAGGACCGTTAGAGTGAGTCCCTCCCCCTCCCTGGAAGGATGTGGAGGAGTGTCCTCGGGTGGCAGTTGGAGGCTGTATCTGACGAGAGGTTTGTAACAGTCCTGTTATGCTGAGTGTTGTTGCATCCGTCAACCTCTAGTCCCCAGCCACTAAAGCTTGACCAAACGGACGCAGTCACTCTGGGGAGTTAAGACTTTTTAGATAGAGCATGTTAGGATAATTTTTTGGGTCATATATTTCGAAGATAATTAATTGAAGAATGTGCTGACACTGACCTCGATTGCCTTGTAAGATGAATCGCTCCGAAGAGAATCCATACGATGTTAGGAAATTGAGTATGGTGAGTGCAGTGAGCGTCCGCATCCCAGGTATCAGGTACAATGTATCCACTGGCAGTTTATGCTTGGTGTATCGTTGTTATTTCTAGGGAGATAATAAAAGTAGTGATTCTGCCATGAAAAACCAAAACACTTACATTAATATATACAATTTTCTAAGTTATATCGTCTACGAGCATACGCAGATGAGCCGAGAACTATTAGGGTGTGTTTACTGCCTCTTTCAGTGTTCCAGAATGGATAATCTCGTATATTCGCCTTGTTTTCCTTCTTACTCTTCCTGCTTAACGTGGCACAACACAAGGTTGCCGTGCTTCACAATCTTCGCCTCAGTTGCCAGATTTTCTTTTACGATGCTATCGCATAAGGATTTCTTATGTGGTATTGGTTTTCATTGATATTCATGAAATTTATCAATATTTATTTTCCTTACCCATAGCCAAGGCATATTTCTTGGATAAGTTTGCCTTTTTTTAGTTCGTGGTTTAAGTTATAAGCATTTGAATAATCTTTCCGATAAACCCATGGACCTATAAAGCAATCTTTAATGTTAAGGAGAACGCTTGTTGCTAAAATGGGTTCTGACACTGCCATACAAGTGCGGCGTAAATATGCCGCTCACCATCTCTATTGCTAGCCAACAGACACTCACAATTTGTGAGTCTCCTGCCCTTGGACATAGACGCACAGAACATTATATCTTGTAATTAGTCCTTTTGGGCCTTCTGGCTAATGTCTGATTGCAAAATAAAGGAAAGGTGGAAGGACACACACACACGCCCACGCATACGGACACATGCACGTACATACACACACGCACGCGCGTGCACGCACATACCCACACACGCGCGCACATACCCACACGCACACATACCCACACGCACGCGCAAATGCACATAAACAACCACACACATACACACGTTCACGCACATATACATACACATACACATACACACACTCGTCTGCTCATACGCACACAAAGGCACACACAACCACACACACACACACACACACACACACATACACCTGCACACACACACACCTGCACACACACACACCTGCACACACACACACACACACACACACACACACACACACACACACACACACACACACACACACACACACACACACACACACACACACACACACACACACACACACACACACACACACACACACACACACACACACACACACACACACACACACACACACACACACATACTACAAACACACACACACACACAAACACACACACACACACACACATACAAATACACACTTACACTCACACACACTATCTCTCTCTTTCACACACACACACACACACACACACACACACACACACACACACGTGCACACACACACAGACACACACACTCTCTCTCTCTCTCTCTCTCTCACACACACACACACACACGTGCACACACACACAGACACACACACACTCTCTCTCTCTCTTTCCTTCTTTCTCTCTCTCTCTCTCTCTCTCTCTCTCTCTCTCTCTCTCTCTCACACACACACACACACACGTGCACACACTCACACACATATATGCATCTGTATATGCAGGAGGTCGATACAGTTATGTGGTGATAATATACCTTGGCAACACGGCAACAGTTTATACTCGGAAGTGAAGAAAGCGGTTGGCATGGAAAGAAAAACTATCAATAAACATACTCCATCCTTTTTATTGGTTCTTGAAGGTATATGTGCTACTGAGTACACGTGAAAGCCGAAGAGCGTGGTTCATGAATGTTTTAATGACATATCCATGTATTATCCTGGCTTCTTAGGACATTGCGGGCTCACTAGACATTAAATTCATTAAAGTGTCATGCGTCACATTTAGGTTCTGTATGTGATACTTTCCAAGCTCTAATTCTCTTATTTTTTCTATGAGAATATTTTCTTCCTCTTCTGATATGAGATCGATATCCCAGGGAATCACATGCGACGGGCGGAGATGGGCGTGCGGTGAGTAGGGTGCGCCCACCACATACAACGTGACCGCCATTGATAAACGGACCGTTAGTACATTATCGTGTAGACCTTGCTCTGAAAACGCCCATGCACCAAGACATTGAGCTGTAAAGTAAAAGTTTTTGTAATCAGGGTTTCCGTCGGATTTCTTGGTCATGTTATAATAGAACACGTAATTATTGTTTGTATTGTCAACAAAGGATAGTTGACAAGGGTTACCAGTTACTGGCGTGGAATGTTTGATGTTATGGCTAAAACTTTGTTGCCAACGCGGAAGCTGAAGTCCTTCAACGTCATGTAACTTGATGCCCCAGGTCTTCACAATAGGCATAGTCAAGAAAAAAATTTCCGTAGATCTTGGATCTGAATTCACGCCAATCCCGTAATGACGAGTCCGACTAACCTCGGGGAAAACACATTCTCGCCCTTGGCTCACTTTTTTGTAGAGCCATTCGTCGTAAAATAATGTATCTGTCTCGTTAGTATTTAAATGCCACATCGTCAGCGCTTCTTCAATGAATTCCAAAGAAATGGCATATCCCCATTCCACTTGGGATATCCCTCGAAGAACATTCTTATCATCGTGAGCTTTACCAAAAAACCCTGTCGCTGAGAAACCGTTGATGCAGTAGAGTGTGGGGTCCTCGCGTAGCAGCCACAGAGTCTGGCTCATGAAGGAGAAGAAGTCGGGGGAGACCTCGACGTCCTCGTCCAGGAATATAACTGCAGGAGCGTCGGGGAAGGTGCGAGCCACCAGTTGGAAGACGCTCCGGTAGTAACGGAAGAGCTTGAAGTTGTCTTTCCCGTGAACGGGAACTTGGGTGAAGTTGACGTTGATGAGACGTAGCAGTTGTGTGGTAGGCTGCGGTGCGTCTCCAAGTACGACGAGGACGTTGCTACGTTGTGCCCCTGGAGCTGCGAGGAGGGTATTGAGGGTGTGGTAGAGATACTGGTGACGGGCGCCAGCTGTGACGACGACGGGCACATTTGCGAGCGCGGATTGGTGTGCGAGAGTGGGCGGCGAGGGCGGTGGTAGAGGGTCCGGACTGTGCTCA
>BOPN01003190.1:123940-131440 GCA_017312705.2 Penaeus japonicus | reverse complement strand
GGCAGAAGGAGATGGGCGTGGTGTTGAGCTACTCCTCGAAGAATGACCGTCTCCGAGATGGTGCGACCACCTTTAACGAAGACCCAAGTCCAGTGTGCCATGGGCGTGAGGTGCAAGGCGAAGAGTGAGCCGAGTTGAGCGAGTTGGTGGGCTGCTTGGCGGAGTCCCACAGTGCCAGAGACTGCCACCGTGATGACGACGACGCGTCCTGATGCCACGCGGTCCATGTGCCATTGCAGATCAGCATAGTGAGCCCAGTACTGACCCAGCGGGAAGACCTGGGGAAATATGCATTGCACGGTCAGGTCATTTACCCATTGCACGGACGCTTCCAACTTGAGTTACGGCTTAGACGAATATTTGACCTTGATGGATTTACATTCTAGAGCACCGCCTGATGTTATGCTGTTTGTCCATTTTCTTAGACTCGAAAAGGTATGACTTCAAAGAACTAAGCAGAAGCGATTGTGTATTGCAGTGATTGATTTACGAGTGAAAATAAAGTGATTGTACCTTGTGAAAGACAACTGCAGCGTTCCTTTGGTTTAGGACCGTTAGAGTGAGTCCCTCCCCCTCCCTGGAAGGATGTGGAGGAGTGTCCTCGGGTGGTAGTTGGAGGCTGTATCTGACGAGAGGGTTGTAACAGTCCTGTTGTTGAGTGTTGTTGCATCCGTCAACCTCTAGTCCCCAGCCACCACAGCTTGACCACACAAGTGCGCGAGCTCTATATGGAATATGCATCACAATCAGATGGAGTTTTATCAGAGTTGAGAGTAGTGTAAAAATGGTCTTCCGTTATGAGAAAGATACAACTTTATGTTTGAACTTACCTTATTAATGATTCGTTTGCACAAGAGGAGATATCGAATGAAAAGGGGATAATAATGATCAGCATCTTTAGTAATCTTAAATACGCTCTTCCACACTCCATGATCTTTGGTATCACAGTGTTATCTTCAATGAACTCTAAAAAATAAGCCTCTTTTTGTATGTAAGTGGCATAGTATAATATAGATATATCGGAATAAGCTTATTGCAGAGAAATCACACATGCAACGCACACAGGACGCGGCAAACGAAATTGTGGTGACGCCACAAGCGTTTTTTTATAGTTTTGCGAAGGTTTTCCTGCTTCTTAAATTAGAATCGAGATTGCGCGGAACGTCGAAGTAAAATAGAATTAATCAATCAGAGTCGATGTAAACTGTAATATAGGAATATCAAATATATATATATATATATAATGTGTGTGTGTATGTATGTATGTATGTATGTACATATGTATGTGATGTTTATATATGATATATATGTATATATATATGTATATATATATATATATATATATATATATATATATTTATATATATATTATATATTTATATATGTTATATATATATATTTATATAAGTTATATATATATATTATATATTCATATATATTATATATTCATATATATTATATATTCATATATATTATATATTTATATATATATATTATATATATATATTATATTTATATATATTATATATTTATATATATATTATATATTTATATATATATATATTATATTTATATACATATATATATTATATATATGTATGTATGTATATGTATGTACGTATATATATACATATACATACATACATACTTACATATACATACATACGTGCATACATACATACATGCATACGTACATGCACATATATATATATATATATATATATATATATATATATATATATATATATATATATATATATATATATATATATATATACATACATACATACACATATATATACGTACATATATATATATATATATATATATATATATATATATATATATGTATGTGATATATGTGTTTACACATATATGTAATGTATGTTTATATATGTAATATACATACATAAATGTACTATATACATACACACATATATATATTATGATATATATATTATATTATACACAGTTATATATGTGTGTGTGTTTGTGTTGGGGAGTTGTATGTGTATGTGTATCTGTGTATGTATAATGTATATATATATATATATATATATATATATATATATATATATATATATTGTAGGTATATATGTTATATTGTTTATATATATTATATTGTGTATATATGTATATTTAAGTGCATGATTGTACAAATGTACTTTTATGTAAATATATTTTATATACATGTTATATAATATACATGTGTGTATATATTTATATATATATATGTATATATATACATATATGATATATGTATGTATGTACATTTATGTATATTTATATATTATATGATATATGTATATTATATATATATATGTATATTATATATATATATATTTATATACATTTATTTATTTATGTATACATGTTTATATATGTGGTAAAGAAGTTAGAATCCAGTAACGTATTTTAATATATATATATATATATATATATATATATATATATATATATATATATATATATATATATATATATATATATATATATATGTATATATATATATATTTATGCACACATATGCATATATATATATATATATATATATATATATATATATGTATATATGAATATATATATGTATATATGAATATATATATGTATATATGAATATATATATATATATATATGTATGTATATATGAATATATATATATATATATATATATATATATATATATATATATATATATGTATACGTATATATATACGTATATATATATATATATAATGAACATATATGTATATGTATATATATATATATGTTTTTGTTTAATGTCTGATACTTTGCTTATTTTTTGTGTTTGTAAATTTCACTATAATAGATTTCAACAGATTTTGATTAGCTAATCCTTATTTGCAGAATGCTTTAACTGCTTTTTTGAAGGTCTAAGTTAATCAGTGGATAGGGGAAAAGCAAGAATTACTTTTGTGAGTTACGAAGAGGAAAAAATGAAACATACCGATAAAAGAAAACGTGTTTATTAGAATCTCTAGATCATATATTGAACTAGAAAGTCAACTGAATACCTTCGTTATTTTGTAGTTAACATATCACTCAAATATTCGGCGGTGACATTTATGTTACGGATGTGTACTTTTACAGAATCTTGTTCAAGTGTGTAGTTTCTCATCTCGGTAAACTCTTGATCACTTAAAGAGTCGACATTCCACAAAGCTATATTTTTTTTAAAGAGATGGGAATAGTACGAATAGGGAACCCCAACCAAGTATAGTGTCGAATTGGGTGAGAATCGCACTACACTAACACCTCGATGGTGACCTTGGACGGAGAGTGACCACAACCCAAGACACTTGACCGCGTGATGATACTGTTCGATATCAGGATTCCCTGCTTGAGATACATCTAGTCGATAGTAAAACACGTAAGTGCGGGCGGTGGGCGGCGATGGGAGGAAACTGTCGCGACAAGGGTTGCCCGTTAGAATTGTAGCATCTTTGACTTCTTGGCTGATATACTGCTGCCAAGATTGAATCTTTAACATGGACACCCATGGAAGTGTGACTGGAGTCTCTATCTGAAGAGGCATTCTAATTACTGATTCTTTAAAGTAAGAGATAGTGTTGGTACCAATTCCGAAGTGCCGTGTCCGACTCACCTCAGGGAATACGCATTCGCGATGTTTGCGTACACTTGTGTACAACCAAAAGTCATAAAGGAGTGTTTTAGCTTCACCCCAGGATTCAAGTGCTTCTCTAACGAAATCAAGTGAAACTGCGTAGCCCCATTCTACTTGAACGGATCCGCGAAATAATTGTGATTTGTTGAAAGCGCGACCTTCATTACCTGTTGCAGAGAAACCGTTGATGCAGTAAAGTGTGGGGTCCTCGCGTAGCAGCCACAGAGTCTGGCTCATGAAGGAGAAGAAGTCGGGGGAGACCTCGACGTCCTCGTCCAGGAATATAACTGCAGGAGCGTCGGGGAAGGTGCGAGCCACCAGTTGGAAGACGCTCCGGTAGTAACGGAAGAGCTTGAAGTTGTCTTTCCCGTGAACGGGAACTTGGGTGAATTTGACGTTGATGAGACGTAGCAGTTGTGTGGTAGGCTGCGGTGCGTCTCCAAGTACGACGAGGACGTTGCTACGTTGTGCCCCTGGAGCTGCGAGGAGGGTATTGAGGGTGTGGTAGAGATACTGGTGACGGGCGCCAGCTGTGACGACGACGGGCACATTTGCGAGCGCGGATTGGTGTGCGAGAGTGGGCGGCGAGGGCGATGGTAGAGGGTCCGGACTGTGCTCATCACAAAGTCCTCCCATGGCACCATGGAGTTGGCAGTATTGCCAGCGTTGTTGTTGCAATGATTGATTGGAAGATTGAGTGGGCGATGGCAAGTCTGAGAGAGGCAGAAGGAGATGGGCGTGGTGTTGAGCTACTCCTCGAAGAATGACCGTCTCCGAGATGGTGCGACCACCTTTAACGAAGACCCAAGTCCAGTGTGCCATGGGCGTGAGGTGCAAGGCGAAGAGTGAGCCGAGTTGAGCGAGTTGGTGGGCTGCTTGGCGGAGGCCCACAGTGCCAGAGACTGACACCGTGATGACGACGACGCGTCCTGATGCCACGCGGTCCATGTGCCATTGCAGATCAGCATAGTGAGCCCAGTACTGACCCAGCGGGAAGACCTGGGGAAATATGCATTGCACGGTCAGGTCATTTACCCATTGCACGGACGCTTCCAACTTGAGTTACGGCTTAGACGAATATTTGACCTTGATGGATTTACATTCTAGAGCACCGCCTGATGTTATGCTGTTTGTCCATTTTCTTAGACTCGAAAAGGTATGACTTCAAAGAACTAAGCAGAAGCGATTGTGTATTGCAGTGATTGATTTACGAGTGAAAATAAAGTGATTGTACCTTGTGAAAGACAACTGCAGCGTTCCTTTGGTTTAGGACCGTTAGAGTGAGTCCCTCCCCCTCCCTGGAAGGATGTGGAGGAGTGTCCTCGGGTGGTAGTTGGAGGCTGTATCTGACGAGAGGGTTGTAACAGTCCTGTTGTTGAGTGTTGTTGCATCTGTCAACCTCTAGTCCCCAGCCGCTCAAGCTTGACCACAGCAACACACTCGTGCTATTATGAAAACAAAGCTATAAATTACAAAATATCTGCAGTAGGTATGATGCATAATTCTTCGAACGTAGCCGAAAGGTGCTGGTATGCGATATCAAATATTTCTTAAAAAACACTTTACCTTTGTATTCGTTGTTGCCCATTTACACATGGATGAATGATTGTCTGTACAGCCTGTAGTAGTATAATTATTTTCAGTAATTTTACAGCCGTAATTTGGATTCGCACATTTCTATTTACAGTATGCTCTATTGCTGAATTATGATTTAAAAGTTGATTCATTACTATTTCACATGCAGTTTTATAAACGCGAGATAAACGCGAGTCCTTTTGCATCGGAGCGATGTCACAAAATGAAGGCTTCCCTGAGACTAAGGTGCTGCGGCTGCCGATGCCACGTTCCATGAGATAAAGCTCATACTTTCCTGGTTCCTTAACGGTCAAAGAGTTACTATAAAAAGTCATTTCCTTTAGCACCGTTGAATACTTTGTGGAACTTCCAGTCTCATTACCTAACCCGCTCTCTCCCTTTTCTCCTGCTTGTGTTTTTTGCCCCCCCCCCCCCCTTTCTGTCTTTCCTATCTCTTCTCTCATCTTTCTCTTCGTCTCCCCCCCCCCCTCTCTCTCTCATCATCATTTCGTCCCCCCCCCATCTCTCTCATTATTTCCTCTCTCTCTCTCTCTCTCTCTCGTTCTCGCTCGCGCGCACACACACACAGTAGCTTAAAGGAAAGAATGGAACCATGTAATGTGCAGTGAGGAACACATTTCCAGGTTGATCATTTATATAGTAATTTCACGCTTGGGATTTTGAGTTTACTTATTCTTATTGTTATTTTAAGTATGCTTTATTATGGGACAAGAAAACAAGTTTTATATCAATCCAGTATCATACAAAAAATGATGACAATAATTTTTCATACGTATAAAATGTGGTGTTGATCATAAGTATTTCTAGTGGTTGTAACTGCTTGGCTTTAAAATAACTTATTTCTTGTTCATTCATCGCTGTACCATTGAACAAAAATGCTTTTTCTGGTTTGAGAAAGGAATATTTGGAGTAAGGAACACCAATGAAGTACACTGTGATCTGTTGGTTGTGAGTAAGAGAATCTTTTCCTCTTGGAGTAAAATAGTTTAGGCCGTGTGTGTTATCAAATGAGCCTTGACTTTGCGGCGTGGGATGGTACACTGCCCAAAAAACGCCGGCATGATGGCTCTGTTCAGACGTGTAAGGAAGTCCCGCGCAAGGGCCTAACAGGTTCCAGCTACGGATATCCTCCTTGTGTTCCATTGCAAAAAACATCACGTAGAAAGGTCCAAACGTTGTACTCAGCGGTGGAAACCTTGGTCCACATGGATCTGCTTTTCCCAACACTCGAGCAGTCTTTAATTTTAGCAATAAGTTGCGTTCGAAGCCTGGATTTAATAATTCGTGTGTGTTATACAAGACAATGTCAGATGCTTTTAGAAGAGGCCGTCGCCAGGCATCATACTCATGTTGCAGTGGATTCGTGTTAATGCCTAGACCATAATGGCGACTACGGCTTACGTCAGGGTAAATGCATTCCCTACCTTTGCTCGCGTATTCATATAACCAATAATCGTATGTTAGTATGTCCTCGTTTTCGCCAGACTCAGGCCACATGCGTAGTGATTCCTTTATAAATTTTATTGTAACTGCATAACCCCACATGACTTGAGTTTCGCCCCTTCTAACATAGTTCGCTCTACGACCATTATCTGAGGTTAGCAAGTAGGAATAAGAGTTGATACAGTAGAGTGTGGGGTCCTCGCGTAGCAGCCACAGAGTCTGGCTCATGAAGGAGAAGAAGTCGGGGGAGACCTCGACGTCCTCGTCCAGGAATATAACTGCAGGAGCGTCGGGGAAGGTGCGAGCCACCAGTTGGAAGACGCTCCGGTAGTAACGGAAGAGCTTGAAGTTGTCTTTCCCGTGAACGGGAACTTGGGTGAAGTTGACGTTGATGAGACGTAGCAGTTGTGTGGTAGGCTGCGGTGCGTCTCCAAGTACGACGAGGACGTTGCTACGTTGTGCCCCTGGAGCTGCGAGGAGGGTATTGAGGGTGTGGTAGAGATACTGGTGACGGGCGCCAGCTGTGACGACGACGGGCACATTTGCGAGCGCGGATTGGTGTGCGAGAGTGGGCGGCGAGGGCGGTGGTAGAGGGTCCGGACTGTGCTCATCACAAAGTCCTCCCATGGCACCATGGAGTTGGCAGTATTGCCAGCGTTCTTTGTCAGTGTTATCTATTATTGTAGGTAAAGGCTCTGTCGATAGGTCTATATTCCCTTCGGCATAAACACTATCGTTAATATCATCGAAAGCGAATGTAATCTAAAAAGGAAAAGGAAAAGGAATGTTTAGCGTTTCTTATCGCATCATTGACT
>BOPN01003190.1:91440-96440 GCA_017312705.2 Penaeus japonicus | reverse complement strand
ATAAACTCCATCAATGTTTGATTAACCTGCTGCCACTGATGATTATAAATAATGGTGTTCAGCACAAAATCATCTTTATAATGTGGCATAAATTAGCTTTAATGCAATTACATTGTTCATCTATTTCAGCCTGTTCAAAGCATCAGATGAATACAGCAGTTTCATCAAATTCTCTTATCAAAATAATCTTTTAGTAGTCATATTAAATTGAGGGACGTATCTCTTTAATCACAAACTTTTGGGGACTTAACCCATTCATGCCGGGGGCATTCCAGCCTTGCAAGTTGCAATGCCGGGGCTCTCGAACGCATAGTCTTAAATCAATTAAATGATCGATGCCGTATGCTGGCACCCTGCGAACGGGCCCTTGAATGTGCGGTACCAATGGTGTACCACCTGTCGAGAGAGGGTTAATGGTGTTGCTTTATGTTCAAAATATGACTGAAAAAATTGCTATCATAAAATGTAATCTGCAAAAAGTAAAAGGTAATGTAAAAAAAGGCAGTGGTCATATGGCCAAGTCCAGTCTGTTGCATTACATATATTCTGGCAAGATAGAGCTTGTCAGTCCAAGTTCTTGTCAATATTTGTTGGCCTTTGTCAGAATGGAAAGTGCAAAAGCTACAGCCTCTTTTCATGCAGTCATGTTTTGAAATATTACTTTGGTGATTGTTGTTGGTATCATATTCAAGTGTGGATAGAAAAAGTGTCTTTAGAGGGAACAAGAACTCTAGGTTATGGGATGATGCAATAGTGGAGCCAGTTCCTTTGCACCTGACCTGAACTCTAGCATACACAGGCTGGGCACACTCCAAGGACCAGCACTCTACCAGTAAGCCACTCCATCAGATACCAAGAAATTTCTTCAGGTTCTTACAAATTCTTTTTCATTGTTTTAAAGAGATTTGTATGTTGTATGATCATATCCATTTTTTTTTATTAATATCATATTTCCTTATATTATCTTTTTGAAGTTCCAAGTCTATAATAATTTTAAATTACCTTGCAGTGTGTTTTTATACCATTATCCTTATATTGTTTCAGTTATTACTAAGATAGAGAGGTACTAGGAGGTAGTCTTATTAAAAATCAATCAATCATTGCAAAGCAATTAGTACCAAAAATAGAAATACATTTTATTGAGGAAGCCTTTATTTAGTTCATTCCTTAAAAGAGTAAATTAGCATGTTAAAGGTGTAGTCAGTAAGAAAAGAAATTCTCATAGATCATCAGCAAAGTCTTGAGCTGATTCCCTTGTTGAAAATTTGAAGGTTTAAAGAACCTCAACACCACAATGCAAACAGGTACATAGGTACACAATTTCAGGTAAAGATTAAGAACACTGATCGACTGGCTCCAAAAATCAGACACTGAAAAAAAGTGGCCCACTTGCTGGGTCGGACCGGTCGGTCGGTCATTCAGTCTCTCTCTCTCTCTCTATCTCAGCCTTTGTCCCAGTCCCTGACCCTGACCCTGACCCTGTCTCAGTCCCTGTCCCTGTCCCTGTCCCTGTCCCAGTCCCAGACCCTGTCCCTATCCCAGTCCCAGTCCCTGTCCCAATCCCAGTCCTGGTCCATGACCCTGACCCTGTCCCTGTCCCTGTTCCAGTCCCAGTCCCTGACACTGACCCTGTCCTAGTCCCAGTCCCTGTCCCAGTCCCAGTCCCGGTCCACGACTCAGTCCCTGACCCAGTCCCAGTCCCAGTCCCTGACCCTGCCCTAGTCCCAGTCCCTGTCCCTGTCCCTGTCCCTGTCCCTGTCCCAGTCCCAGTCCCTGACCCTGACCCTGACCCTGTCCCCGACCGTGTCCCAGTCCCAGTCCCTGACCTGTCCCAGTCCCAGTCTCTGACCCTGACCCTGTCCCTGACCCAGTCCCTGACCCTGTCCCAGCCCCTGTCCCTGTCCCAGTCCCAGTCCCAGTCCCAGTCCCAGTCCCAGTCCCAGTCCCAGTGATACAATGCAAACAGGTACATAGGTACAAACTTTCAGGTAAAGATTAAGAACACTGATCGACTGGCTCCAAAAATCAGACACTGAAAAAAGTGGCCCACTTGCTGGGTCGGACCGGTCGGTCGGTCATTCAGTCTCTCTCTCTCTCTCTCTCAGCCTTTGTCCCAGTCCCTGACCCTGACCCTGTCCCAGTCTCAGTTTCAGTCCCTGTCCCTGTCCCAGTTCCTGACCCTGTCCCTGTCCCTATCCCAGTCCCAGTCCCGGTCCATGACCCTGTCCCTGTTCCAGTCCCGGTCCACGACCCTGTCCCTGTCCCAGTCCCTGACCCTGTCCCAGTCCCAGTCCCAGTCCCTGACCCTGACCCTGACCCTGACCCTGACCCTGTCCTAGTCCCAGTCCCCGTCCCTGTCCCTGTCCCTGTCCCTGTCCCTCCCTGTCCCAGTCCCAGTCCCTGACCCTGTCCCAGTCCTTGACCCTGTCCCTGTCCCTGTCCCTGTCCCAGTCCCAGTCCCTGACCCAGTCCATGACCCTTTCCCTGTCCCAGTCCCTGACCCTGTCCCCGGCCGTGTCCCAGTCCCAGTCCCTGACCTGTCCCAGTCCCAGTCTCTGACCCTGTCCCTGTCCCTGACCCAGTCCCAGTCCCAGTCCCAGTCCCTGGCCCTGTCCCAGTCCCTGTCCCAGTCCCAGTCCCTGTACCAGTCCCAGTCCCAGTCCCAGTTATAATAGTAATGAGAATAATAATTATTATGGTTCTGAATGTGATGATAACGAAAATCCACGGAAAATAAAAGACTGCGTCAGATAATTGATAATTTTACATTACGGATGCCATAAATACGAGTGTCTAGAGGTCAGCAGATAATTATTCCACAAATGCAATCTTTGTTTTGACACAATGAGTGTTTATACTGATTATGCTGGTCAGATTCTTGTTCTGATTTTCACAGTGGCCATCAGCTCTGGCTGTAGGCAGTTTTAGTCGCCAAAGGACTTGCACCACTTCAGCACCTTTTCCTGTTGTACCCTCTTAGAAGACCGAGATTCTCAGGGGTTCTCTTCCCGCAGAAATGTTTCCTTCCTTCGTTCATGGTCTGTGAGGCTTCCTTATCTATGGCCTCAAGTACATCCACATTGTCAGTCAGTGAGGAATCACTGCATCTTACGCACTGGGCCTGGGTGACTTTGTAGGCTTTCCAGTTGCTCCTGTCCATCTTCCATCGAGGAATGTGCTGCGTCATGGGTACCGGACCAACATTCAAGATGATGGTGACGATCCCATAGTAATCACTCATGACAGTCTCATCCACTCACCATCTTCTCTCAACCAGAGCTGCAGTGGTAAAGGTGAGGTCTAGAAGAGCTATCTAGGGACATGATTCAAGCACCTACCACATATGGCATCTGGGAAGGAGACAAAATAGACAGATTAGCATTGAAGTCTTCCCCTATGAGAATGCAGTCCTGTGCTGCAATAGCGGAAATCTCGCTGAAGTGCTCCCGCACTGTACACCTTGAGGGATCGCAATTGCAAGGAATTCCACGCCATCTCCACACTGCACTGGACAGGCGATCGAGGAGTCCTGATGGCCCCTAGATGAGGATGTAGATGGCCCCTTTGACCTGGGTAATTTAATCTCTGGTGTCTGGTGTAGAAATGTGACGGGGAAAACTACTCCGCAGGGGTCGACTCGTGTTTCTCATTGTCTCTAAGTCTATGGCATGAACTCTTGCAGTAAGTCTAGTGCAGTAAATAAACGTTTCCTTAATGAAGTCCACTTGTACAGCTGAAGGGCTATCTGATGGATGGGATGATTACCTGCGACATCATTACACTCAGCCTAGCGGAAAGGGTCTATTGCCTGTATAAATAGACTCTTGATCTGCGTATATCATTTGTATTTCAAAGAAAAGAAGGAGAGCTTCCAGGTGACGGAAAACATGCTCACTCTTAAAATATTGTACGGGGGTAGAGTGTAGCAACGGAAAACCAACGAAACTTTTCTATAGAAACGTTTGAGTCGGTGAGAAAGTGCCGAAACCAAAGACACTTCAGCAACAACCGATGGACATGGCGGATATGGCTTTTCTGTGTCACTTTTTGTATGGATTACATATCTGAACGTTGACTGAGTGGTTAAGGAAGATTTTCCAAGATGCGGGGGTTCAAAAGTACAGAAGAAGCCAAATTATGAATCTATCTATCTATCTATCTATCTATCTATCTATCTATCTATCTATCTATCTATCTATCTATCTATCTATCTATCTATCTATCTATCTATATATATATATATATATATAATGTATATATATGTATTTATATATATATACATACGTATATATATATATATATATATATATATATATATATATATATATATATATATATATATACATATATATATGTATATATATATATATATATATATATATATATATATATATATATATATATATATACATATTCATATACATATTCATATACATATTCATAAACATACATAATATATATACATAAATACACACACACACACACACACACACACACACACACACACACACACACACACACACACACACACACACACACACACACACACACACACACACACACACACACACACACACACACGCATACACACACACACACACACACACACACACACACACACACACACACACACACACACACACACACACACACACACACACACACACACACACACACACACACACACACATATGTATATATATATATATATATATATATATATATATATATATATATATGTATATATATAAATAAATAAATAAATATATATATATATATATATATATATATATATATATATATATATATATATATATATGTATATATATATATATATATATGTAAATATTATGAAAAGTCCAAGACATAGATTATAAAGTAATTTCAATTATATCTAAAATAATATCATGTTAAAAAGTTATTTGGGAGGAATGTTATTTCTTCTATTAAAAATCAGTTTATTGATAGTAAATGCACATTTTGGTTATTTGAAGCATCTC
>BOPN01003190.1:56440-58940 GCA_017312705.2 Penaeus japonicus | reverse complement strand
CCTGACCTCTGTCATGATGAACCATGTAATATTTTCCCAAGAAAAGTCGTGAGGAAAGGCCGTATGCTTGAGTGGAAACAGGGGAATCTCCGTGTTTCCTCGTGTGCCTTCGTACTGGGACGCGACACCGGAATATGCCCTGTACTTCTTTATATATTCGATGGAAGGATATTTGTGTTTGAATCTGTTGTATATGTATATACGGTAAGTGAACAAAGTGCAATTCTTAGAAATATTCCAATAAAAAAATACACATCATGATAATATATCTTAAGAATTATGCATTTAACTTACTACTTTTTTAGCGAGACGAAAAAAAACTATTAGTGTTTGTTAAATGAAGCTGAATTTCTTATTATATAAAAGAAATAAAAAAAATAAAAATTGGAACAAAAAATCTGTACACTACTGTTAAAGCATATCCATTCCGATGCATGATATTCAGTGCATCTGTATTGTCAGTGACCTGGAAATGTTTTCTAACTATAAACAGGTTAATAAGTACGCAGGGCTGAGTTGGGGAAGGTCCCTCTTGGGCTCCACCCAAGCACCATTATCGCTCACGCGGCATGAACCGAGTCCCGGGACCCTCGCGGGAGCACGGGCCTCGTCGGCTCGCCGCGCGGCCCAACACGAGGCTTAAGCATACGGCCGCAACCGCCGCCACTGAACGCAATGACACGCAGATCAAGCAGGCCTTTATCTGCGAGGAGGTCGTGGCCTCTTGAGGATGAAGACGGCCTTGACCTATGTCATGACAGGTCGTGGTGACCCTAAGCTCTTGGCGGTCAATAAAATATATATCCACATTATAAACTCGGATGTGAAGTGGAGATTTGTTCCCTTTTTATAACATTACATGACAGATGACGACTACCATGGCTATCCTCTCTGTCATGGTAGACATGACACGTTCGATCATCATCATGACAGGTGCCACCCGTGCTGCTCCGCCATGACTGGCGTTACGTCCTCAGCTTGGGGAGAGGGCGCTGGCGAGGACGTCGGGCGTCCCGCGTCCCCGAGGCGTGGCGCCCTTCGTCAGAAGTGGCAGAGTTCTGAAGTTCCCTATAACATGAGCTTCAATAGTCAGTCCTTGGGAAGGGCCGAGTCGCTCTTCCCGCGCACGTAAATGCGCGTCGCCTTGGCGCCCAACACGCGGTCCAGGAGCGACGTCTTGCTCCGCTTGCGCACGTTCTGCACCTCCCGGAAGAGCTCGTGGAAGGCGCTGGCCACCTGGTGCACCTGCTCCGACGCCGCCACCTCGCTGAAGGAGCACTCCAGGTCCTTGGCCAGGATCTCGCCTGCGGAACCAGACACGCGTTACAAAACAACATAAGGAAGTCTGAAATAGAATGTGTGTGTGTGTGTGTGTGTGCGCGCGCACACACACACGCATACACATACACAACACACACACACACATATATACAAACATGAGAGACAGATAGATATAAATGTGTTTGTTCGTGTATGGTTGTCCATACACGGTAAAAGAATGTGTAAAGTGAAGGGATGAGAAGGAAAGTAACGAAAACAAAGGAGAAGAGATATAAAGATAGGGAACTGAAAGAAAACAGAAGATCAAGAGAGTGAAGAAGAAAGGGAAAACAAACAAGAAGAAAAGATAAAAAGCAACTGACAAAAACATGCGTGATATTTTAGTCCTTTTTAAGTTATGGATCATCCTTTCTCTACTCAACACCTGAGATCATTAAGCAAGTTTTATCACCGTCAACGTCAGTCGCATAATTATCACCGTCACTCGCCGTGAGAACTGGCTGCTGTTTCTTTATGGACACACACGCACACGCACTTACACACATACCCCTGGACACAGTCATGAGTCGCAAGACTAACCTTCCTCCGTGGACACCTGCCGCAGATGGACCATGTCCGCTTTGTTCCCGAGGAGAACCATGGGCGGACCCATGTTCGTGGGCGAGACGTCGCCTCCGACCCCGGGCGGCACCTGGGGCGTTGGCGTGAGCGTCGTGGCAGCGCTCAGGCCGCCCCTCCCCTTTCGCTCGGCGATGTGAAGGCGCACTCGCTTGACCCAGTTGAAGCTCTGCCGGTCCGTGATGGAGTACACCAGCAGGAAGCCGTCCGCCCACGCGATGACCTCGGACGAGGGCAGCGTGTCCATGCTCTGCCAAGCGAGGAAGCGGAGGCATTAATGGCGTGAGAAGAACAAGAGCAGATAGCTGACTCTGGAAAGGTTTTCTGTAACTGACAAAGAGGAAATGCAGAATGGCTCTGGCCAGAAATGAAGAGAAAAAACAATGGTTCGCGGTCGACAGGTAGGTAACCATTTTGAACAAAGCAATGGCGTTGTAATGAAAATGTAGCGACAAAGCGTCTGAAGGGAGAGGGTGCGACTAAGGGAAAACAGAATACAAAGGAAGTCGAAGAACTGACGCAAAAAACAGCCGATGTAATAATAATGGTAGACGGGCTGTGTCCTTTTCCTACCGAGGGCACCTGGCACGTTTGAGCCAAA
>BOPN01003190.1:36440-46440 GCA_017312705.2 Penaeus japonicus | reverse complement strand
CAGGCGACGCTTCTGAAAAACTCGACGCCTTCCAACAGTTTGCTTCTTTCATAGGCAGGTCGTGACATCAGAGAGATAACGAAAACAACCTTAGACAGTTATCTACGCCGTCGATTCATCAATTAGATAGTTTTATTCCAATGGCTGTCATCCTTGTGGCCTAATTTGTCTGCATCTGTGCGTTGTGCCATGCAGCCTCCATTTCAAAATTCCTCGGGATTCACGCCACGAAAACTTGAATAAATCATGAAGAAACAAAGAGAGCTTCCCGAAGGCATCGCCAATACGTAAGGATCAACGCGCCTTTGTTTTGGCTCTCGGCGTGTGCGTGTAGCGCGGTATGACTTCAGCTTGAGAGACATCTCTTATCACCATCATTATCTTTATCATCCCATCATCGTCACCATCATCATCAACAGCATCAACATCAACAGCATCAACATCATAACTATCATTAATGCCGTTACCGTTAATACCAGCATCACCTCACAAAGCTAACAGCATCACCTCTGCCATGGCGCTATCCGTTGCAATGGCGGCCATGATTGCGGCGCGCGGCGGCGGGGCGCGAGCGACGAACTCCTGGCGGAGGGAAAGGCCGAGCGAGCGCCGTCGCCCATTTAATTATGTAACGCGAAGTTGCCAGTGTGTGACAGTGGGTCGCGGGAAAAATCCTCTCTATTTATATCCACAAGAGCCTCCTCGCATGCCACCGAGATCGGCTACGACTCGGCACATAATCATATGTAACAAAGGCATCGCTGTGGCTTACCGTGCAGCGTAGGAATCGGGTTAACTGCACATGGCAAATACTCACTGAAAATTGAAGGAATCTTTTGCCTGTAGTGCATGGGGGAGACTCAGCTGTTAGAGCAGAACGCTGGAAGGCGCTAAAAGATGGACAGTATGTTGTAATACAGAAAAATACAGAAAAAACATAAATAAAATGCAATTAGCAACGATAATAGCGATACAAATAAAAGTAAAAACAACGACATTACCCTTGATATTATTATAATTATGATAATAACA
The DNA here is from genome assembly GCA_017312705.2 of Penaeus japonicus. Classification (NCBI taxonomy): domain Eukaryota; kingdom Metazoa; phylum Arthropoda; class Malacostraca; order Decapoda; family Penaeidae; genus Penaeus; species Penaeus japonicus. Next base: position 45,408 of record BOPN01003190.1, on the reverse strand, counting down.
AAAATATTGATAACAATAATTATGAGATAACGCAAACTTCAACTGCAACAATGCATCGAAGTGGTGATGATAGCTATGATACCACTGATGATATTAACGATAGCAATAAAAAATCATCATAACCATAATAGTATTTCATATAATCATAATCAAATAAGCATATTTATAATAAGTGCAAAAATTACAACATTAAGAATAATAATAGAAATGATAATCATCATAATATCAAAGACGACACTTTCTGTTGCCGAACTGGAAACAACACTGATGGTGATGGCGATGGTGATGATGATGATGATAGTTATGACGATAAGGGCAATTAAAGTAATGATGACAATGATGACGATGAAAATGGTGTTATGACGATAATGACGTTGATAATAATGGTGATGATGATGATGACGGTCATAATAATGGTTTGATAATGGTTATGGTGATAATGATGGTAGTGGTAGTGATGATGATGATGATGGTAGTGGCGGTGATGGTAAAAAAAATAATGATAATAACAATTACAATAATAACATTAATTCTCAGAACAATAGTAGTATTCCCAGTTTGGCACCATTACCCTTATAATTATCATATTAGCTGCCGTTGCTTCTCGACATGAAGGCAAACGCACACAGCTGCAAACAGAAGAAATCTAGGCGAAGTTTAAGGGCAAGACAGACAAGGATCAAATGCGGTAAAAGTAAACAGCATAAAAAGGTTGGCAAAATAGCAAACCGGAGCATCTTGATCAGTCTTGACTAAGAATTGTCTGCTTCAATCTTTAATCTTTTGATATTGCTTAAGTGGCAACTTGTTCCAGAACTTAACACTCCCTGGAACAAAGCATCTTGAATAGTACCAGACGCGATGATTCACAGGCGAGGCGAGAATATGAAAGATTATGTATCTTATACAGAACTGATAGGGGGCCAATCAGACGTCGATGGCTTAAATCAGAAGTTAAGTTAGGTCGCAAAAATTTAGTCGAGTTGAACGCCCTATCAATCAACTTGAGATGGCAGTCAGCTGCAGACATCCACACCAGTGAATAGTATTAAAATGTGACAGAATAAAAAAGTTAAATGAACCTAGAACATTTTTGTGCAATAGTGCTTCTCAAAAGTTAACTGACGATCTAATGTGACATCCCATAGCTTAGAATATTCAACATTTTGGACCCTATCGTCCGAAATAAATAAGTCAGGATGGTGAGTGAAAAGGGTGCCATCCACGAATAACGATAGAGTTGATTTTCCTGGCTCTAAGCGCCACAGTCCACCCATGGCATCAAGCAGCATTCGCGAGGATCTCTTCAGCGAAGCAGCAACTACAGACCTATTCGGGAGGGCATGGAGGCATACGATGTAAGTATTTATTTCGTGTTCAAGGTCGTTGACCATGTCGGGAGTATAACGGATAGAAAATAACGATCCCAAAGGTCGGCCTGGTCGACGTATGATAATTATGATAATAATAGCAAGGATTATAGTGGTATCAGTGATGATGATAATAAGGAAAATGATAATGATAATAATAATATTGATGATAATGATAATAATAATATTGATGATAATGATAATAATAATATTAATGATAATGATAATAATAATATTGATGATAATGATAATAATAATATTGATGATAATGATAAAGATAATATTAATGATAATGATAATAATAATATTGATGATAATGATAATAATAATATTGATGATAATGATAATAATAATATTGATGATAATGATAATAATAATATTGATGATAATGATAAAGATAATATTAATGATAATGATAATAATAATATTGATGATAATGATAATAATAATATTGATGATAATGATAATAATAATATTGATGATAATGATAAAGATAATATTAATGATAATGATAACAAAAATGATGATGATAATCATTATCATTATGATAATAATAATAATATAATATAATATGATATAATATAATAACAATAATAATAATAATGATAATAATAATAATAATATAATCTGATATAATATAATAATAATTATAATAATAATGATTATGAAAACCATGATAATGATATAAATAATAATAATGATAATGATGAAAAGTATTAATGATAACAATAATGATAACAATAATGTTCATGGCAATCATATCAGCAGCAACAGGGCAATAATGAAAATATAATGATAATGATAATAGCAATAACAACAACCATACCAGTATTAAACACGAAAATATGACGTAATGAACACCCCAAATGAGAATAGAATAAATGAAAATCGTATTTGCTCGGCACGATTTTTTGCGTGACAGAATGACACAACCTCATCCCGTCCCTCATGTCCTCCTCTCCGCAGCCTCTCCACCCATATGACAGCCTGAATTGCCGCTAACAAGGAACGGCATAAATGCCCGTGACAGTTGGGGCAGGTCTGATGGGATGCCACTGTTTATGGCAGCAGTCTCTTAGTGGACCCTTTCCTCTTACTTTTTCCATTAGGCCGAGGAAATGGCCAAGTCCCGATCTAATTGATCACCGGAAACAGGTCACCCACGTTTAGATGATGCGACCCATCACGTCATTTAGCAACATGTGCGAGTACACATTGTCCCAATTATAAACGATGTAATGAAATGGATTTCCTTCCATTAAATCAGCCAGTCAAATGCCATGAAACGTAAGGTCTTCGCCACTTTCCATGGTACTTAGGGCAGTCAGCGTACGCACTGACAGACACATTCCCCCCTCATTCCGTGTTTAGTGTCGTAAGTGGATAGAGCAACAGCCCTTATTAAATCCTAGCCAAGTTGTAAATGTCACGCTCCTGTGTGCTCCTGTGGTTTATGAGACGAGCCCAGCGCTGAGACATAAGAGCATCCAACTCTGAATTGCCAAATATTCACCCTGTCCCTGTGCGCCGCTCGTTACTGAGACTGGCCTGTCATCATGGACTCACTCCCGGCCTCCACCGCACAGCGCCTCCTTCATCATGTCGGTGTATGTGGCTAAACACGTGTCAGTTATGACCTCTCTGTCAACATCAGATCTTCGCGTTCAGTCTGTAATGATGTCAGTGGAGATGCTCATAGTGCGAAAGCGTGATGGAAAGTGGGATTAGTGTATGGTAAGATCATAAAAACGTGAATAGTCAAGTGTATGTGACACCAAGTGTACCTGTGTGTTATGTGTTTGTAGCAACGAGTGAGAGTTATGGCCCTTGGGATCTCGCCAGCAAGGAAGGCACATCTGCCTCTTCCGCTGCAGCTGACGTCTGATTAACTGTCGCAGTCTCTGTGATTTCTGAACCGCAGCGCTGACATATGTCTGCTCGAATCGCACGCCCACAAAAAAGAGAGACTCTTCATGCCTTCTGCGGGTGTACTCTAAACTGAGACAGCTGTTAACTAGAAGTGCAGATGTTTACGTATCCTAATTATGAACCGCGGTTGTCGAAATTTACCTTGGGAGAACTCGGGGAAACATTTAACGCCTTTTCATTTGGAAATGTCACAAATATTTTCCCTGTCTATTTTTTATTCTCTAATTCACCATTTCATGCCGCCGTTCTGCTTGTTTACAATTCTTAAATTTTGCTGGAATTTCACATGTGAAAACCTTCGTGCAAAGCCGCCGCCTTTCTGGTTGCCCACTTCGCCTTCAAGATGAAAGCTGCCCAGTATTTATACCCAGTAACGCCGGTAGCCGGAGGTGTTTGACACGGTCTCCTCCTTTGCAATATATATTTCATCCAGTGTTTACATCTAAACCTGAATGTTTAAATTAATCATGAATAATTACTTCACGCTGATGTCAAAGTGATGTTTGCATCACTTCAGTTATCTTTTAGTAAAAGCCTCCAGAAATCAGGGCAGATTCGATCATCTTGCTTATGATCTCCTGTGGTTGTTTGCTGACGGTTCTTCCGTCGCGCGGCGCGGCGGCGGCGTGTTCGGACGTGCGGCTCTCACTTTGGCCTCGTTTCCGACTGATTGACCTCGCTTCACCGCAGCAGCCGTTGCCCTTCTGGGGCTGCCATGTCCCACGTCAGGCTTTTTATCCTTTGGGTTTATTCCTTGTTTGGAGGAATTAGTATAGATGTCTATCTTTCTGAAGTTCCTTCCAATATTTCCATGAACAGCCCTTTACAGCTAGCCATTGTGAGTTTGTCTCACTTCTAACATGACATGGAATTTATTTTCAGATTAGATATTGAACCGTTGACATCTCCTACTGAGCATTACTTATCCAATTCATCTTCTCAGAGTTCTTGTTATCATAATTTAAAGTTCATGAGGTCGTGCATCGTGCAAGCTATCCTCTCCCTGGCAGTATCCATTGGAAGGTATCTTTACTTAACATTTGTGGCCACACGACCGAAGCCTTTCAATATTTTGATCCACCATTCCTCTCCCGTCAGAGTATTTGTCCTTGATGGTATTCAGCGCCAAGTAAATGGACTGATGCTGATTAATAAATCTTTGCTCAAATCTAAATCAAGTTCATCTGATGAAGGGTCGGGGTTGGCTCGCTTCCTGCGTGGTGTATGCGCGTCTGATGCTCCGGCGATTCAGTCCTTCACGCCGGGACGCAAACTGATGCAATCGTCATTTTCACACCTCGCAACGCGCGCTTATCTGGCCTTCCTACTGCACGCAGAACGTACGAGGCACTCTGTCCCTCGCAGTCTAACGTTGATTCTGTAGGGCTTCGCTTCTTTGGAATTAGGTTCATACAATAAGGAATGCAATTTGATCTACAAAATGTATGATTTAAAGAGCTTTGCACTTTTTCACATTAAGCCAAAACACGTTTTTTTAAACATATAACGTGGCCTTGCTCAATGGAAAGACTCAAAACATCCCGTCAGAGACTAGGGCTGGATGTAAAAAACATTTCTCCAATCTCCGATCTCAGTGTGATCGCAGAGAGCGTGGAACTGACACCCCGCACAGACATCGGCGCACCATAACACAGCGGGTGTTTGATTCGATAAAGATGCAATGGCCATTTGAATATTGTAAAATCCCAAGCGGGGCGCCCCGGCTGTGAGTCATGGCCTGGCACTCTTACTCCGCTGCATGTCCACACCTTGCCAACCTTGTCATCAACGATATGGCACTTCAATCTGCCACCCGCATCCTGTCACTAATTTGCTCTGCACTTTGCCATTCATGTCATCCCAGCTTCCGGCCGACGGCGCCTCAGCCGCCCTCTGCGATCGCCGCCCGCAGTGTCGCCGCTTCCAGCATGATTGGCGCCATGATGACCTTTCTCCTGCACCACCATGATTTGTGTGCCATGAGCATCCGTGTCGATAATGAATTAATGAGATTTGTTTCCGAGGGCAAAGCCATAACTTGAGGCCTTGAATTTCAGTAGAAATTATTCAAGACTGAAAAAAATGTTACTAAGAGTTCGCGGATCATTGAAAATGTGTTGAAAAAGAGAGAAATACTTTTGTGTTTAGATGACATAGTTCAGTACCTAAAACTGGTGTTCGAGATGTAAAACTATCTCAACCTGAAAAAAAGACTATCACTGTGCGTGCTTTTCCTCAAGAAAGAAAGAAAAAAAATAGAAAAAAAGAGTCAATCACGGGGATTTAATTCAGTTCAAGGCATATTTCTAAATTTTATCTTTGTGAAGATCTATGCCAAGAGTCAGAAATGTAACAGCAATTTTACAAAAATCGTACCATAGAGTTCTAAGAGTTCTGTATAATCTTTTAGCTTCAGTTACAAAACTGGGCTGACAGGACTAGAAAAAAAATGCTTGAGTTATGAATATCTCTCATGCTTATAGGTTCCAGAACTGAATAGCTATCTTCTAATTATATCTAAACATGCGAAATAAGATTGGAGGTTTCTTAAAGAACATGCTAGTGTTGGGTGTTATGATGAATGGTGTGTGTTAGAGTACTCTGCTGTCGTTCACCATTAGTATTCCGTGACAGGAAAATCAGCTGGGCGAGGGAGGACACCGGAGGAGCGAGTGAGTCATGGCCCAGAGAAGAGGAAGGGGAGCGACTGAGTGGATGCCACGAGGACTAGGTAGGGAAGAGGCCGTCGCATTCCCCACATACCTGGGTCGCGGCTTAGCTGGATTCGCCTCTGCATACATCATGCAATGCCACATACTTACTTATGCACCACCTTACATCGAAACATTAATACCTAGTCAAAACATCGTCTCTCTCCCTCCCTTCACTCCTCTCTTTCTCCGCCTCTGTCTGTTTGTCTGTCTGTCTGTCTCTCTCTCTCTCTCTCTCTCTCTCTCTCTCTCTCTCTCTCTCTCTCTCTCTCTCTCTCTCTCTCTCTCTCTCTCTCTCTCTCTCTCTCCATCTCTCTCGCTTTTTGCCAAGGAGAAAGAGAGATAAAGGAAGAGAAGGACATAAGTAGATGCAGAAGAAAAAGAAGGAAATGAGGAGAGGCTATAGACGAAAGAAGTATTAAAATGATATAAATATTCTAGCAAAAGTAAGTGAAAAAGGGAAGAGCAGAAACCGAGGAAAAAGAGGAGAGAAGTACGGAGACGATTTACAGAAGGGGAAACGAAAAGCAATATGGCGTAGACACTCGTCTTAGTTTCAGTGTCACAGCCGAGGCCAACTTGTGTCAGCGTCGGAGTGACGATGGTGCTCGAGCCAGGGTAGACCCTGCCTCGAGGACGCTGCACGCGTGACTGAAAGCGACGTGGGAGTTGCATGGTGGTTGCAAAGTGGCGGAGGTGCCAAGGGTAAGACACGGCGACGTGGAGGTCTCCGGCACGGCGCTGGGGACGACACGGCAGCGGTAAAGCGACGATGACGTGGGTGGCAGGATGACCTTCCCAACAACCTTATCCGTAAAGATTCCAGAACTGATCTCCTTTGTGATAAGACGCTCCTCCACGCTTGCGGGCGTAGACAGAGTGACAGGGCGGCGCGGCCAGAATGAGCAGAATCTCAATGGAATGTTCTTGTCCCGGGATATGGGTGCGGTCGGGCACGAGCGAGCAGGTTAGCTTTTAGCCGAGCGCTCTTACACATTCTTTCCCCGACAGAATTTCGCACGGTACGAAGGCTCGTGCTGCGGCACAGGGCACGCAGTTGTACATCTATGTGGCTTGGCCACATAGATGTACAAGGCCCGGGCGAAGCATCCTTTACCCAGTGGCCTCATCTTCCCTTCCACGCTTGTGGAAAGCTTGTGTTGCAGCTTTCCTGGGCTCTATTCGTATCGTCGCCGTCTGGAGGCGACGGGAAATCTAGTGCCATTACTATATCAAAAACATTGCGAATATGAATATATTACTATAATAAATTTGACGAATCTCCAACATTGCTGATATGTTAGATATTCAGTGTAGATTTTAGCGCTCGTCGGTAGACCATGAGCAGACGAAATTAATGTTTAGGGTGATACTTCTGTAAGCGGGTTATCTCGCTGTTGTAGTTAGCACACCTAGCTCGTTTCCCTCGCGTCCGTAGTGACTTTTCATCTGCGGCTAAGTGCCTCTTCGTTACTACTTACCATAATCTCTTTACCATTCAGTGGCTGTGCATGTTAGCAGTTCAGATTTATCTACACAGTCCCTCCTTCCCGAGGGTCTCGGGCGCAGGTCGCGGCGGTCGGGGCGTCACGGGAGGGCAAGCCTGCCAACTAACAAGCCGGCCGCGCGTGCGTCAGTCATTTTGATTAGCTAATAGATCAGCTGCGTTTGTGGCGCGCTGGCGGGTCGTGACGGACGGGGCGGGAGGAGCGTTTAAGCACGTTGTTTGACTGAATAAATTGGATATTTACAAACTAAATGTGGTTATAGTTAGCGGTTGTGGCAAGGCCATGTGCCCCAGTGAGCATAACGTTGGAATGATTATTGGCATTACAGGGGAATGGTGATTGTTTTACCAGTCAACTGACTGGCTGTTCTATATTTCTATTGAAGTGAATTGCACAATTCTTGCCTCCTGTCAGCCCATGAACTAAACTAACAAAGATAGTTTTCAGTAAAAAAATAGAAAAAAAAAATCCCGAACTACAAAAGGAGTATACTGGATATTGTGTATTTTGAGGAAAAAAGGACATGCAAATTTAATCATGAAATATGTTTGGAAAATTATATTGAAGGAAATTTTCTACTGCCTGTTTTGTCTGTTAGTTATTAAGAAATATGGTTCAGGTTATTTGTGTACTCTTGGTGATCTAATTCTCGTTTTAATAACCTTTAATACACAGCCTAATTAGTCAGTCGAGACGGGTCGAATGAAACGTACGTGAACGCGAGTACAAAACAGTAACATCAGAACTGACCACGCTGGTTCTGATGGTTCCGATAACACATGAAGTGTGAATCTTTCTTCTCCTTGAGAAAACACTGATGAATGCTAATACATGATATATTTTTCTGGTATTAGTGAAAATATGACACCTATGTCTACATTTAACGGGGTAATTGATTTACCTGGCGCTAGCTGGGATATTTATCATAGATTGAACATCCCTTGTTTATTTATGACTATCTTAAATAATTTTCTTTTGAATGGATTTTGCCACTTAAGGGAAAATATCAAACCCTTCCTTTAAGCACTCGTTTCTTACGTCTGGCCATGGGAAGTCGAGCATATGCTGCCTTTTAAAGAAAGTCCTTTAATTAGTGCCGTCTGCCTTCAACATGGCCAAAAATACACAACTTGGCAAGTTTGAGATATCACTTTGCACTAATTACCTTCATTCCTTACTGCATTCTGCCCGTATCCTTTCCCGAAACTTTAATGTGATACAATTGGTATTTATTACATAGTTTAGTAAAATGCTTCTACGACAAAAAAAGTGTAAATAAAAAGTAATAAAAAATAAAATAAAACTTAATAATATGAATAACATTGTGTTTGTATATACATACATATACATATATTTTTACATGCACTATATATATGCATATGTATATGTACACACACACACACACACACACACACACACACACACACACACACACACACACACATATATA
>BOPN01003190.1:15786-18286 GCA_017312705.2 Penaeus japonicus | reverse complement strand
AGTTTATACTTTCATTCATCATTTGACTTTCTTTTCTCTAAGCAAAATAACAACTAAAGCAAGCCAGCATTTCTGACCCGTTCTACCTTGCTCATTTGAAGGAGAGTTGGCATAAAAATGGTAAAAATAATCTCGAGTGAGTTCGTAGCATCTCAGCCGCAGTGTGTCACGGCCGCGATTTGGTGTGGCTTTGCCGTGTGTCTGCCAACTCACGAGGTGTCAGTTGCCTTGCCGGGTCTTTAGAAGGTGTCAGTGACTGCATTTTGGCACAGGACTGAAGAAGTCTCATTAAAATGTTTGTGGTGACCAGCAAAGGGACGTACAGACATGGAAATGGAGTAGAACGTCAAGCAAGAAAGCAGAAGACACCTGACTGAAGGACTGGAAACTCTGACGCAGATACTCACCGCTTTTGCCCACCCCGGGACCGCCCAGCACCGCGATCTTCACCTCGGAGAGAGAGGACTTCTTCCTCCGGATCCCTCGGATGGCGTTGCTCGTCATGCCTGGGGGAGAGCGCGTTTAGGACAGGAATGTGCAGGGTGAAGTCTTAGCTCATATCTATGAAATGTGGTATAGATTTTCAAAAATAAAAAGGTGGGTCCACACTATAAACGAAAGGTAAACATAAGGAACAATAGCAACGAAACACTAAAATCCAGAAAAAAACTGTTATCTGCCAAAAAGGTTACAACTTACACATTTAGCTGCTCGTGCTACTTTATTTACGACCCATTTACAAAAGCACTACGAAGAGAAAAAAATCCTATGGTAAACATAAAGTTGATTAAGGTTTGCATATGCCGTGCAGCCTATCTAAGGTCTTGGACTGGTGGCTGGTGTACGCCGCTCCCACGCGGGTGCATGGCTGGCGAAAGGGAAATGTATTCCTAAAGAGGACCTTTCGAAACTGCTGTCTCATCTCCCAATTAACCTAATTTGCGTATAAATGGTTTCTAGTCATGTATTTACATTAAGTAAATTTTCTCTTTTTTTGTTTATGGAAAACAATTCGTAGATATCATGTTGGCATAAAAGGCACTTTTCAACTACAACTGTTCCTTGTTTGCTTTGTCCTGCAACCATTGTTTGGTAAAACGTTGCAGTCTGCAAGCATAAGAGAACAAAGACAATGAGTCAATCTGTTCCTCTTTCTGTCAGACCATTTGCTGTTCGGCGCAGGAGGGGGGGGGGCATGCAGGGCCCGTCCCCCTCCCCGTCCCCGTCCCCGCCCCCCTCCCACTCTGGCCTCAGAGCAGCATTCATGGCCGCGAGCGGAGGAATCTCAACGACTCCGGTCATCTTTGAATCGCGCTCGTCAACGGGGCCTTCACGACGCCCTCGCGCCCTCCGATGGGCTCGTCGCATGTTATATTCTCCGCCTCCGACTGCGCGCCCTTTGGCGAGCTGACACCGAGGGCGGGGCTGGTGCAGCCGACGCCGCGGGGGCGCCAGGTCGCGACCGAGGGCGAATCCCCGCGGAAACACGAGGAGGACTCAGGGACGAGAGGAGAGCTCCTCGTCGAGGACGGACGCTTCCCTCGGCGCTGGGGAGGAATTCAGTGCCAACAGGGGTCAGGATTGTGATAATGATGGTGATGATGAGGAGGATAAACAAGATGATAATGATAATAGTGATGAGGATGAGGATGCTGATGATAATGATAATGATAATGAATATGATAATGATAACTGTGATAATGATGATGATGATGTTGATAATGATAATGAAGATGATAATGAATATGATGATGATAATGAGGATGCTGAGGAAAATAATGATAATGATGATAACATTAGTATTAAGAATTATGATGATGGTAGTGATACTAAAAATGATGATAAAAAACAACAATGTTAATAATAACAATAAACTTAATAAAATATCCTCCCTATGATCGTCATAATGATGATAGTAATAATAATAACAATAATGATGATTATGGAAGACCTATGAGAGGATGCAGGAACATAATGAATAATGCTTGGTAAGAAAAAGAGTTGCATCGAAATTGAAGAAAGAAATATGGAAAGAAAGATAGGAATTAGTGATAGCAAAACAACAGCATCGAGCCAGAGACGAGTTAGAGACTCCAGTGATAACAGAGGAAGGAAAACATGTTGAGAAATCATTCAGCGAGTGGGAGGACCAGACCGCGGAGCCTAAACTGCTTTGTGCGCAAGTGGGGCGTGGTCAGTAACATCGCAATTGTACGGGGCGTGGTCAGTAACATCACAATTGTATGGGGCGTGGTCAGTAACATCGCAATTGTATGGGGCGTGGTCAGTAACATCGCAATTGTATGGGGCGTGGTCAGTAACATCACAATTGTATGGGGCGTGGTCAGTAACATCACAATTGTATGGGGCGTGGTCAGTAACATCACAATTGTATGGGGCGTGGTCAGTAACATCACAGTTGTACGGGGCGTGGTCAGTAACATCACAATTGTAATAAGTACTTAGAGAGTTGTGAAGTTTGGTTTCTGACGAAAATGAT
>BOPN01003189.1:168837-171882 GCA_017312705.2 Penaeus japonicus | reverse complement strand
TGGGAGAGAGGGTTGGCAGAGGGAAGAGGAAGAAAGGAGGGAGAGAGGAGGGACTGGAGGAGGGGGGAGTGGAATGGAGGGAGGGACGTAGGAGGGACAGAGGGAGGGTTGGAAGAGCATGGAGGGAGGAATAGTGAGAGGGAGGGAGGAGAAGGAGGTAAGAAGGAGGTCCGGAGGGGGATGGAGGAGAATGGAGGGAGGGCCGGAGGGGGGTAGAGAGAGGGACGGAGGAGGATAGAAGGACGGAGGGAAGGAGGAACAGAGGAAGGGGAGAAAGAATAAGAAAGTGGCTTTAGAGGATTTTCTTCTCTTGTCAGCGACTTTCACTAGATTTTTTTTTTTTTTTTTTTTTTTTTTTTTTTTTTTAAATACTTGTGCATGTATTTACATTTCACATTTACTGTATTTGTTGTGATGTTTGCTTCTTATTGTTTTTATTATCATAACCATTTTGTTTAGGGGATGAATATTTTCTTTATACTCATTATAATTATGATTTTCATTACCTTAACTGTACTGTATTTTATGATTATACATATGATGATGATTATCATCCTTATCATTATCATGAGCATCTTTAGAAATAAAAATGCTAATGATTACAATAATGAAAATTATAATAACAATAATCAGGATAACAGTATTGATGATAATAATGAAAATATGACATAATAACAATATTGATAACAATAAAGATTACAGTAATAATGATAATAATAATGATAATGATAATATCAATGGCAACAAGTATCATAATTATATCAATGATAAGAATAATTATATCTATTATCATCATTATTGATATAGATTTCATGATTCCTATTAACTTTCCTATTCTTATTCTCATTTTCATTACTGTTATTTTCACTATTGTCTTGATTATCATTGTTCTCGCTATCTTTGTTATCATCAACGGTATTACTGTTATCATCATACTAATGTTGTTGTACATATTATTATCATCATAATAATAAATATCACTTTTATCATTATTACTATTACTATTCTTATCATTATAATGATAATCATCATAATTATCATTACTATTCATATTAGTAGTACTAGTTTTATCATTATTATTATTATCATTGATATTATTATTATCATCAATATCATAATTTTCATTATTATTATCATCATCATTATCATTTTCATTATTTTTTATTATCATTATTGTTATTATCATTATTATTATTATCATTATTATTATCATCATCATTATTATCATTATTATTACCATCATCATCATTATCATTATTGTTATTATTATCATTATTGTTATCATCATTATTATTATCATTCTTTTTGTAGATGTTATCATTTATATTATGATTACCATCATCATCTCATTATTACTATTAATATTAACATTACTATATCATCCTTAAATTTACAATCATCATTATATATATTATTGGTATTATTATTATTATCATTAATGTTGCTAATATCATTATCATTATTGATATCATCCTCATTATCATTATTATCACTATCATTAACCATGATTGTCATCATTATCATTATCATCATTATTATCCTCATCATCATTATCTTTACTGATATTATTGCCATTATTCATATTATCAGTACTGATACCATTGTTCTTATAATCATTAATACCATCGTCATTATTATAAACATTGGTATTCCAGTCGCTGTTACTACTATACTAATACCGATGTGATCAATATCATTATCATCATCATCATTATTGATATAATTGCCATTATTGCTGTTATTATTATCATAATAATTAATACCGTCATCATTATCATCATTTGTGTTCCTTTTGTTGTTATCATCATACTAATGCTGCTGTGATCGTTATAATTAGCATTATTATAATTATTACTATTGCTATTATCATTACTATCATTTTACTCATTATCACTATTGCCATCATCTTATCATCATCATTATCATTATTGTTATTATTATCATCCTTATTATCAAAATCTTATTATCGTCCTTATCATCACAGTTATTATTATCATTAAAAGTATTATAATCATTATCATCATTGTTATTGTTATTTTCACTATTATAACTGTCCTTTTGATTATCATTATCATTATTATTATCATCAGAATAATTATTATCATCTCCATAATTTTTCCTTGCTCTGAGTGTTACTAATATTAACATTACCATATTTATCACCATTATCATTATTGTTGTTATTATAAGTATTGTTTTTATAAATACTATTTTCATTATTTTTATCATTTTCATCCTTATCAATATTCTGTTTATTGATAATGACGATGATAATGGCGATAACATTATCATCATTATCACTATTCATGTAATTGTTATGAATAGCATTATCATCATCATTATCATTGTTATCATGATTATTATTATCATTATTATCATCATGATTTTTATCATTACTATTCCCATCATCACCGTTATTATGATCGGTATCATTATCATTAGTTCTATTATCATTAGTTCTATTATCCTTATCTCCATTATTATCATTCATCATTATCACCATTATTGTTATCAGTATTGCTATCATTATCCTTAATAGTATTATTATAATTATAAACATCATCATTATTATCACAGATATAGTATCATTGTTGATATTATTTTCATAATTGTTATCATTATCATTATATTTATCATCAATATTACCACCATTATTGTCTTGCTTTTCTTATCATTATCATCATTATCATACTAGCACTATCATAATCACTTTTATCATATTTCCTATTATCATTATCATTATCATTATCATATTCGCTATTATGATCATCATATCTACCAAATTTTAGGTTTGTTATCATGAATTTTGCACCAATTCTCCTTACCCTAATTAATATTCCCCAAATCAGCTTTCAGAAGACAATCATAGCCACGATCACCCATAATTAAGAAAACTGATTATGAAGAAAAAAAAAAAGATAATTACGAAAATAAGAGACACGCACGCGGAACCCACGTCGGAATTGAAAGCCTGGTCGTAAATGCGAAGCCTCGGCTGGATAAGACCCTTGCCAGATCAAGATGTCAGTCCACGCTGGATTGATG
>BOPN01003189.1:112781-115281 GCA_017312705.2 Penaeus japonicus | reverse complement strand
TTAGTTTCAGGTAGTGTAAAGTGGTTAATGAATCTTGGTCACGTTTGCCCGTAGATTTTTTTTTTTTTTTTTTTTTAATCCTGTGTTTGATTAATGGCTAGGATATTATTTATGATAATATCATTACTAAACATAAGGACAAGGTTTGTAGTTGTGTGGAAGGAAGCGAGAAGGTTTTATATATATGTATATACATATATATATACATATATATATAGAGATGGACAAAAGGCTGTACCTTACATCACTGACGATAGAATAGAATTCAAACTTGATTTTGCTTTATAATTTACTCCATTATCTTATAATTTTTATGATATATTCATGGTTTAACTCTAATCACATTAATTCGTCCTACGTTGACGCACATGCTTCCCTGAGCGATTGTGGTCAACGGTATGAGTTACGATGTCTTTAAGTATAGTGTACTTTGTAATGCGGAGAATAACTGGTGTGCGTATTCAAGAAAATGCTTGACTGCTAAGCTTCTTTCTGAACGTATACATTTTTATCCGCTCTTTCAAAATCTATTCCTATTATATCTAATATCGTTTTGATCACTAACACGATCAGACAATGAAAATTAATAACCTATTACCTATATCTCCCAGATATTGAAATAAAAAAAGGCGAGTTAGTAAGAGGAGATAAAGTGAAGGGTACAGTGAAAATCTTTCATCATCCAAAATAAAATGCAGAATTTAAGACAGCCGGAGATAGCGTATTAGTGGAGTGACAGATGCACACGTAAGTCACCGACAGTCGAGGGATACTCTGATATTGGAAAACACCGAAATGAACGCGATATTGAAAACTGCTTTATTATTACTGATATTTTTCTTACTTATTGTATGATATTATTCCTCTAAGACCAAACTCTCGGCATTGCAGTTTCTCGAGAGGCAGAGAAGGAAGCAATAGCACGCACTGCAGTAATGCGCAATAAGAGTCTTCTACGAGTTTCATCATTCTTTTCGGTGGTCAAGTTAGAAAAGGTGTGTGTGAGCATATATATATATATATATATATGTACATATATAGAGAGAGATGTGGACAAAAGGCTGTATCTTACATCACTGACGATAGAATAGAATTCAAACTTGATTTTGCTTTGTAATTTACTCCATTATCTTATAATTTTTATGATATATTCATGCTTTAACTCTAATCACCTTAATTCGTCCTACGTTGACACACATGCTTCCCTGGGCGATTGTGGTCAACGGTATGAGTTACGATGTCTTTAAGTATAGTGTACTTTGTAATGCGGAGAATTACTGATATGCGTATTCAAGAAAATGCTTGACTGCTAAACTTCTTTCCTAAATTATACATATTTATTCTCTCTTTCAAAATCTATTCCTATTATATCTAATATCGTTTTAATCACTAACATGATCAGACAATGAAAATTAATAACCTATTACCTCTATCTCCCAGATATTGAACTTAAAAAAGGCGAGTTAGTAAGAGGAAATAAAGTGAAGGGTACAGTGAAAATCTTTCGTCATCCAAAATAAAAGGCAGAATTTGAGACAGCCGGAGATAGCGTATTAGTGGAGTGACAGATGCACACTTAAGTCACCGACAGTCGAGGGATACTCTGATATTGGAAAACACCGAAATGAACGCGATATTGAAAACTGCTTTATTATTACTGATATTTTTCTTACTTATTGTATGATATTATTCCTCTAAGACTATATATATATATATATATATATATATATATATATATATGTATGTATATATACACACACACATACGCACACACACACACACACATACACACACACACACACACACACACACACACACATATATATATATATATATATATATATATATATATATATATATATATATATATATGTGTGTGTGTGTGTGTGTGTGTGTGTGTGTGTGATGTATATAAATATATATATATATATATATATATATATATATATATATATATATATATATATATATATGTACATATATATATATATATATATATATATATATATATATATATATATATATATATACATATATATATAATATATATATATATATATATATATATATATATATATATATATATATATATATATATATATATATATATATATACATATATATATATATATATATATATATATATATATATATATATATATATATATATATATATATATATATATATATATGTGTGTGTGTGTGTGTGTGTGTGTGGGTGTGTGTGTGTGTGTGTGTGTGTGTGTGTATCTATCTATCTATCTATATATATATATATATATATATATATATATATATATATATATATATATATATATATATATATATATATATCAGACACACAGACATACAGACAGAGACAGAGACAGTAAGAGAGAGGGAGGGAGAGAGAGAGAAAGAGATTCATGCATACATTTATATAAACCTACCCATACACACACACACACACATATATATATTTCAGCGAATGAAGTCGTTGCTTTTAATGTGTAGCCATTTA
>BOPN01003189.1:99398-104831 GCA_017312705.2 Penaeus japonicus | reverse complement strand
TGTTATCATTATGTTATTATTATTATCATCATTTTCATCAATATCCTTATTATCGTCAATGCTATTATTATTTTTATCATTAACAATATGCTTATCACTATCATTATGATCATGATTATTATCTTTATCACTATTATTATAATTATTATCATCATTATCATTATTATTTTTTAATGGATATTATCAATATCATCAATATAACCATCAATATCATTATTATAATCATCACTTCCTTTATTTCATTTATTGTTACTGTTATTATCCTGTATTATCATCACCATCACCAATACTATTATTGCTAATAACAATAAAAAAACAGCAACAACAATAATGGTGATTTTGGTAATAATAGTAATGCCCTTCCTATTTACATTATCATCATCATTGTTTCATTATTGTTATTGTCATTATTATCATTTTCTGATTGTTCATATCATCATTTTTTATCATTTTTATCATCATTAGTTTCATCCTTATAATCTCAATCTTATTATCAAATCATTTAGAAATTTACAGATCATATGGGTTGAGTGTTCCTTTTAACCAGCAGAACAATCGATGGTGTGGTATTAAGAATAATATCGTTATGTATCCATTTGGGATTGTAGTCAGGAGCAAATGAAAAATGAATTTAAATGCCCTAGAGTTTTGTTTATGCTCGGTGAACGAAATATCTTAAAATAAGCCGCATGGATAAGTCGCAATGAAAAAGCCTTTATCATTACTCTCATATCATCATTGTTATTATCAATATTATTATCATTATTCTTATTGTTATCATTATCATTAGTGTTATCACTATTATTGTTATTATTATTATTACCATTATCATAATCATTACCATTATCCTATTATCATCATTGTTAATATTACCATCGTCAGTATCATTATTGTGATCATTATCATTACCATTAGTATTATTACAGTTGTTGTTATTATCGTTATTATTGCCATGATTATCATTATTATCATCATCATTATTATTATCATTACCATTATTATTATTATCATCATTATTATTATCATCATTATTATTATTGTTATTATTATTATCACTATTATTATTATCATTATTATTATTATCATCATCATAATCATTATCATCTTCATCCTCCTCCTCCTCCTCCTCCATTTCCTCCTTCTACTCCTCCTCCTCCTCCTCCTGATCATCATCATCATCATCATCATCATCATTATTATCATCATTATCAATATCATTGAAATTATTATCATTATCACCATTATTAGTTTGTTATAAACATCATTATCATGATTATTCTTTATTATTGTTATTGTTATTATCCTTGTTAATACCATAGATATTATTATCATTATTAATACTGATGTTATTATCATTATTATCATTATTATTATCATATTACATTTCTATTGTTATTATCATTATACTAATTAATGATTATGATAATCATCACCATAATTATTATCATCATCTTCATCTTTATTATTATGATTTTATTCACTAGAATCATTAACGAAGTTGTAATGACTGTTGCAACTATCATTACCATTATTATCATCATTAAAGATTCATTTGTTGCTGAACATTTACCGGAAAAAACATATCCCAATCAAACACCTCGAGCGTGTGACTCAAAGCATGAGAGCTATTGTCTGAACGTGTAGCTACGATGCTGCAATTCGGTGCTATTGCATAGACGCACGACCAATGCTGTCTCTTCAGCATACTGATGGCATGGCTGTTTGGTGGAAATATTTCACTTTACTCAACCGTCTCGCTCGAATTCGTTCTGACATTGCTCTTGGCTGAAATTGTGAAGTAGAAGTTCTGATTCAAGGTGTTGGTGATGGTGAGAAAGGTGGTGGTGATAGTGATAGTGGTTGTGGTGGTGAGGGGGAGCATGATCGGTCATCATTTACAAGGCTCGTGGTCATTATCATCATCATCATTATCATTTTCACATGTTAAGATCTCAACTATGATTACTATAGGAATAAGAGTAAGATTGAGAATAATGCTGAGGTTCGTGCTATTAATGACATTTATCATAACAGTAATAACAATAAGAATTATATTAGTGACCATGAAAACAGTGCCACTAATAAAAAACAACAACAAAGACTTCCATACTGATAATTACAACTAGGACAACAACAATAACGATAATGATAATAACAACACTAGTAACATCGATGAAGCCACTGATAAAAAAAACAACTAAAAATAATGATTAAAAATAGCCGAGATACCTACGGCATAAGGATAAAAAATTGGCGTCCCTTCACAAACTCTCACTTCACTTTTTTCTCATGTAATTTGATCCAGCAACTTCCAAGTAGCTTAAAGATTCGCAGTTAAACTAATAGGACTAAAATGTAATTAGTAATTGTAATTAGTCCCGAAGTGAGAGAGAGGAGCAAAAACCCCCTCGATTAGAGCTGAGATCCCATTACTAACTGTGGCTGTTTCAACCTTATGGATCAAGAATCTCTTTGAAGAGTGAAGTGCGTTTGTTTATCCCTTTTCCCTTTCTCCTCCTCACTCTGACTTATATTCTCTCTTTCTTCTGTTCCCTTTCGCTTCCTACGTTTTCTGTCTTTACTTTCTAAGGCTTGTTTTTTTTTCTAAGTTTTGTAACTTTTTGTTGTATCTCTT
Organism: Penaeus japonicus; assembly: GCA_017312705.2. NCBI lineage: Eukaryota > Metazoa > Arthropoda > Malacostraca > Decapoda > Penaeidae > Penaeus > Penaeus japonicus. Next base: position 102,196 of record BOPN01003189.1, on the reverse strand, counting down.
TTATCATTTTTTAAACGTGTGGGTGTGTCTCTTGAAGATTTCATATTTGTTGTTGGGAGGAAGTCTTAATATAAAGTGTTCCTTCTATTACCCGTTTTTTTTTTTTTTTTTTTTTTTTTTTTTTTTTTTTTTTTTTTTTTTTTTTTTTTTTTTTTTTTTTTTTTTTGTCTAGCAGTGACTTATTATCTTATTCTTTCTCATTTCCGTTCCGACCTCTTCCTTTTCAATGTCTTATTTAATTTGAAACATTCTCTTAGGAAACCAGCCGATCTATAATTGAATCAATTAACGTATATGCTAGTCAATTTTCCAGACAAGCAACCATTCCCTACTCAGCTTCTGGTTCTTAGCCAAGGGATCTTTTTAGTCCCTTTGTTAGTCGTTCCGTTTCGTCCTTTGCAAGACTTGTTATTCAGCCAACAGCAATTTCCTAAACGTACAGTAGAGCCGAGTCAGAAGCATCAACAAACACGCACAACACACGACATAAATCCTTGAAACAGCGACCATTAAGCCCAGTGTGATTTAAAGTGCAAACGACATTCTCGTTACACGCTCGTTCATACAACATGATGCACTACCATTACATGCGACGGTTGCACGTCCTCGTATGACACGGGTATCTAAGGGAATTTTTGATCAAGCTTTATAGACGGGCTGGCTCGTGCACCTGGCGAAACAGTTGCTTTATACATCACTCGCTAAGCTGTCTAAATATGTGCAAGAATCGAGCACCTGCGTGTGTGCGAGACTGGCAACGAAGGGACGAGTTGCCTGACCAAGCACTCGTTCGTTTATCGGGAGTGAAAGGGCTGATAAATGATGCGGAGAGGGAGAGGAGGGAAGGGGCGAGAGAAAGAAAAAAGAATGAAGAAAAGAAAAGACAGAGAGAGAGGGAGGGAGCGCAGGAGGGAAGAAGAGGAGAGAACAAGAGAGAGAGAGGAAGAGTATGAGAGAGATTAAGGAAGGAATGGTAGGGGAAGAATCAGATAGAAAATTGAAAAATGATCGTTTGTTTGTTTGTGTGTGTCTGGTCATACGTCTGAGGAGTAAAGGGTTGAGAAAATAATAGCAAGGAATAGATTAAAAAATTAATGTGTGTGTGTGTAAATATACATTTAAGAATACATGCACACAGCCACACACACATACATATGCATTTATATATATATATATATATATATATATATATATATATATATATATATATATATATATATATATATATATATATATATGTATGTATTCATATATAGTTTTTCAAAACATATGCATATATCTAAATATCTATCTATCTATCTATCTATATATGTGCGTGTGGTGTGTGAATGTATATATATATATATATATATATATATATATATATATATATATATATATATATATATATACACAGTATTTATACATATACGTGTGTATTTGTACACACGCACATACACACACCAGGCAGTTTTTTGAATCTTTAACATTTCTCATAATTTTGACGGACACCGCTGCTTTGACCTTAATAGACTGCGACTGAACTATATAGGGAAACAGGAAATATCATTTTGCCATACTCAACCGTGGCATTTTGTGCCATGTGTTGAGTGAATGCTATCATACGGCTATCAGTTGCTCCGTATTGCACATATATCTGCAAATACAGCAATAAAGTACGGATTATATGAACAGATTACCATAAATTCTTGTGAATCAATCTGACCGACATAAATTCCAATAGAGAGAGAGAGAGATGAAGAAAAAAAAAGTCATGAATGAAGATTAAAGGATACAATATAGGTATATGGAATAGATTACGAAAAAAACAAAACAAAAAAACAACAACATAGAAACATGGAGGCAGTGAGCTAGATAAATACAATCAAGCATAAAATTTCAAAACAAACAAACATAGAAACATGGAGGCAGTCATACAATCAAGGATAAAATTTCACTTTATATAAAACATCAAGTTATCATAATAATATGCTTGAGTATCCATAGAAAATAAAGTTAGTGTGTAAGATTAACTTTGAAGAAAGGACAGATGGCATTTGCTTGTTTCTCTATTCATGGTATATGAAATGTATATATTCTTCTGTTTGGGTCAACATAACTATTAATCATATTGCAACATGAAAGCTAAATGAATTGAAACGGGGTTAATAACGTTCAAATCTGGTGATATTAAGTAATATTATGACTTTCATCCTTATCATTAACAACTGTTAATGATAAGGCTATAATCACCATTACCCTTTTGGTTCTGCTAGTCTTACCAATTGCTGCTTAAGGTAGCAATAATATTCTTATCATTCTTATCATGCTCGTCATTATGCACTTATCTTTATTATTATTATATCAGCTTATTTTTATTCAGAGCACTGTAATGATGACAAAAAAAAAAAAAAGAAAAAAAAAGACTAATTGATATATTTGATAGTAATAGTGATAATCATAATAATAATGGTAATAATAATTAAGATAATTATAAAAAATACACTTCAGCGGATCAATAACACTGGCAACAATAGAAAAAAATAAAGATGACAATAGAAATGATGATAACAGCAATTATTATCATTCTCATCATTATCATTTTCATCAATCTTGTTATTCATATCATAATCACCAAAGTTCTACAGAACTACATCCTAATTAATAGTTAGGAGAAAGTCGAGATAAAAGATTAAGCACTTTAATCTGCAGAGTAGATAATAATGATAATAATAATAATAATAATAGTAATAATAATGATAATAATAATAATAATAATAATAATAATAATAAATCACTGCCTCTGGAAATATCATGGA
>BOPN01003189.1:76898-79398 GCA_017312705.2 Penaeus japonicus | reverse complement strand
ACCCATCCATCCATCCATTCATCCATCCATCCATCCATCCATCCACCCATCCAACCATCCATCCATCCATCCATTCATCCATCCATCCATCCATCCATCCATCCACCCATCCATCCATCCATCCATCCATCCATCCATCCATCCACCCAGCCATCCACCACCCCGATCTCCCTCTGGATCAAGGAAAACGGATTGAGTTCGAAGCTCCCGTCAACTTTGAACTGATGGATGATTGGATTGGGTCTCGCGGGGAGGAAATGCCTTGGTGGGGTGGCTGGGGGGGGGGGGGTCAGGGGGGGGTCAGGGATTTAGGAGGCTGGCCGGGTAAGGGGGGAAGGGGAGGGGAGGAGGGGAGGAGGGGGAGAGGGGATGGGGGAGGGGGCTACGAGATCTCGGGTGAGGGATCGGGAGCAAGCTATACTGTATATTGGGAGTGGGAAGAGACAAACGAGGGGGCGCTGTGGTTGTGGTGGGGGAGGGGGAGGGGGGGCATACTAGCTGGGTTTAGGGGTGAACGGAGAGCGGGGACTGTATTCAAAGGGGGTCGGGGGGGGGGAGAGGGGGGATATCAAGAGGGAGAGAAACGTTCTGTGACTGTCGAAAGAATTTTAATTTGGAAAACGAGAATATATTTACATCTATTTTTGTTATTTCTCCCCCTTGCGTTTTGATTCAGCAGAAAAAAAGAAGAAAAAAAAAAAAGAAAAAAAAAGCAAAAGTGAACGAAAACGTATGAATAATTGAAATAAAAGATGAACAAATAGAACGAAAGATGGGGAGGGACATACATTCCTGGCAGGACGAAATAGAGATATGTCACCTTGCGTGTCAGTCCTACATTATCTTGAAATCTAGTTCACGGAATCCGTCGAATCAAATTAAATCCCAAATCTCAGTAAATACGTTAACCTATCTGCATGGAAATTATATCAATGCAAAGGACAGATGAATGCAATATAGATTAGTAATATCGTTTGGCTGTTAGTAACGTATGATTGCATGCAACAATTTCTAAAATGTGCCTTTGCCATCTCCCCTCTAATCACAAACTAATATGGAACTCTGATGCGAACTGACATGCAGACCTGAATCTGGATATCCCGAAGCACCCTTTAAAAACCCTCGAATTGACATGACGAATCAGCGAGTTCCGCGTGTATAGCGGGGAGGATCAACTAGCTCCCTGGTTTCCTCTCTCCCTAGTCTCGGGAAACGGCAAACGCCCACGCTTCGCTACTCAACATGCAGATCAACAAGCTACGGAATCTGTGCTTTCAACGAATTCTCTGTCGTTCTCTATAACCAGTGACAATCCTTGAGGGAGAGAGAGAGAGAGGAACCTGCTTACGCTTGTTCTTTAAGATACGTAACGAGGATTTACAGATGGAAGTGATTACTAATGAATTCCTCCTTGACACCGGAAGTGATAGAACAAATATGAAAGTAAACAAGGAAGAGCAACAAGCAATAAAGATGTGGAGGAGGTTGGTGGCGAAGTATTGATCCGGAGAAAGATAGGTTTTCAGTTTTGCGCTTTTAGTTTTGAGAGACTGGTTTTAAGACTTTGTGTTTTAAGAAATAATGTTTAAGATTTTGACTCGGAAGTTGTTACATTGTTGAGTTTAAAGGGTTTATGGATTAAGATTTTATAGTTCCAGAAATAAGTTTATGGTGCTTAGGCTTTACATATTAGAATTTGTATTGTTTGTGTGTGTTTTAAAGGATGGTTATAAAGTAATTAGTCTTTTAAATGTAAAGGTTTAAAGGACTCAGGATTTAGTTTTAAAATATTTAACAAACTTAAGTCTTAGGTGTAAAGGTTAAAAGGATCTAGGTTTCATGTTCTAAGAAAAAAAAAAAGTAAAAGTTTTTACGTTTCGTGAGCCAGAAAGGTATAACCAAGAATATAGCTTCCACTTAAAAAATGATCCATCCTATGTCAGTGAGATTATCATTCTATCATAAGAGGAAGGGAGGCGGGGGAAACAAGAATAAAGGTGAAGGTAAACAAAGGTAAACAAATCTATGATCTAAAGAGGGACAGAGGGTGATAGATAGATGGAGGAGGGGGGGGGGGAGGAGAGGGGCGATATATATGTTTACACAGGAAAATCTATTTTTTTTTATGAAGTATTAAAGAATGGTGGCATAGGGTTAGAAAAGTCGTTGGACATTTATAGAGAAAATCAGGAAGAAAGGGGAAGAGAGCGAGCGAGCGAGAAATGAAGGGAGAGAAAGGAAAAGAGCGTGAGGGCCAGAGACTAAAACACACACACAACCATACACACACACACACACACACGCACACACACACACACACACACACACACGCACACGCAAGAAAGCCGACACACAGAACACAAAAGAAAGGAAAGCTTACAAAGATAAAAAAGGAAAAAAAAAAAAAATGGAAAGAATACATAACCACAAAATTGACTGAGAAATAGGATACACAAACAAAGAAATAAAATAAACATCCCTGGTTTTACATGAAAAAAAA
>BOPN01003189.1:54398-56898 GCA_017312705.2 Penaeus japonicus | reverse complement strand
GGGAGGAGGGGGAGGAGGAGGAGGAGGAGGAGGAGGAGGAGGAGGAGGAGGAGGAGGAAGAGGAGGAGGAGGAGGAGGAGGAGGAAGAGGAGGAGGAGGAGGAGGAGGAGGAGGAAGAGGAGGAGGAGGAGGAGGAGGAGGAGGAGGAGGAGGAGGAGGAGGAGGAGGAGGAGGAGGAGGAGGAGGAGGAGGAAGAGGAGGAGGAGGAGGAGGAGGAGGAGGAGGAGGAGGAGGAGGAGGAGGAGGAGCTTGAGGATATCAAGCGCCCATTGATGTGTGCGTGTGAACGTGTAAGTTATGATTTAGGAAACACGTTGATTGACTTCTGAGGTGCGAGTGATTGGACTCAAGTGGCGAGTAAATCGATGGGATTGATTAGGGTGCGGGTTTGTTTGTTTGTTTTTGCGTGCGTGTGAGTGTGTTTGTTTGTGTGTGTGTGTGTGTGTGTGTGTTTGTGTGTGTGTCTGTCTGTGTGTGTGTGTGTGTGTGTGTGTGTGTGTGTGTGTGTGTGTGTGTGTGTGTGTTTGCATGTATATTCGAGCATATCGTGTGTGTTTGTTTGTGCGAAATATTGCGCGCTATTTTGCAAACTCGTTTATAAATATGAAAACATAAAGTGAGGAAGAGAGAAAGACAAAAAAAAAATAAAAAAAAAAAAAAGAAACCTCAAGCAACAGGCAAACAAATGCGTGACTAGGATAGATAAAGAGTTGGTTTTGGTGAGGAAGAAACGACATGCAGAGAAAATACTGGAGGAAGCATATATGTGGCCACAGGAAAAGGGAAAATGCATCATAACTTTTACGAACATTCATGATTCTTTGTGTGTGTGTGTGTTTGTGAGTATTTATAAGTATACGTGTATGTACATGTGTATTCGTAAGTATTTAATTTAGTTATTGAACTACTATTTTTCCATGTATGTAGTATTGTGCTTGTGGGTGTGAGCGCATGCTTGTGTGGAGTGTGGCGCGTGCTTGCGTGCGATCACAAGCGCGCAAATGCCGTGAAAGTGCACACTAAAACGCAAACCAAATTCGGCCCAAGCACAAGTCAGCATGACCTGAAAGCTGAGCAAAAGCTAAAATCCTTCTCGCGTCCTCCATGAAGGCTTGCAATCTGCAATGTCAAGATGTTGCCTTTGCGAACCTGCGCCTAGAGCGCATTTACAAGATCATTCAATCTTGCTCAAAATGAGGTCGCGCTCGCTGCCTGAACGATACAATGGAAATAAAAGGAAGAAGAGGAGAAGTGAGACCAAAGCATTATATTTACAGTTGTAATCAGTGAAAATGTCAAGCAGGATAAGGCTTTCATTGTGTGTGTATTTGTGTGTGAGTGTGTGTGTGTGTGTGTATGTGTATTAGACTGAGAAAACTTTACCACGTTCAACGTAGGCTCCGTTGCTCAATACAAACTAAACTCACTCTCTGAAATATATCTCGAATTCCTTTATTGATCATACGGTGCCCCGTCGCGTTATATTTCACTCTGTCTTGGCAAGTTGAAGGCGGCAGTTGAACGCTGACGCAACACCCGAAGGTAACGAAGAATTCCTAGGTATTCCATATATAGAGATTGTCTCTCTGCCGTGACTGAGACGTGGAAACTAAGGCTAATCTTCTGTGTGGGGAGGGGCTGGATGAGATATAGGGTGTGTGTGTGTGTGTGTGTGTGTGTGTGTGTGTGTGTGTGTGTGTGTGTAAGTGTGTGTGTGTGTGTGTGTGTGTGTGTAAGTGTGTTTGTGTGTGCTTACCAAACGCAATATTAGGAAGTGTAATTAGGAAGGGCTAGGGCTAACACCCCAGAAGGGATTTTTTGCAGTTCAGAAAAAAAAAATCCAGGCAATTTCAAGTAAGTTTTAGCTTCAGATATCGATGATTACTGTAAACATTACAACAGCAGTAAGTAGTAATAAATCCAAGATCTCATAATCCTAGTAAAAAAAAAAAGGGATATACAAATACAGATGAAAATTTACAGGAAATTCTACGCATACAATTTCAGCCAACATTTATTACCACATTTTGCACATCCGCATCAAATTATGGTCTAGAATATTCACACTGTTCTGCATATCGTGTATTACTATGTTGTGGGGACACAATATGTCAAACTAAGGTAGGGGGCCGCTACAACCCCCCCCCCCCCGCCCGCCCCTCCCCCCTTGATACGCCATTGTATCTAAACTTTTTGCAGATATTGTTTATAGAACAAAAATAATGTGAATATGTAATATGATTTATTTTTTCAGCACATACCCATGAAAGGCACATCTAAAGGCATCGTTTTCATTGCTTTCATTTTATTAAAAAAAAAACATGTCCTGCTTTGAGAATCTAATCATGTCATTAAAACACCTTTTCATGCTTGGGAATATACATACACACACACACACATACATACACACACACACACACACTCACACACACACACACACACACACACACACACACACACACACACACACACACACACACACACACACATATATATATAT
>BOPN01003189.1:32500-35005 GCA_017312705.2 Penaeus japonicus | reverse complement strand
TATATATATATAAGCGAGAGAAAGAGAGAGAGAGAGAAAGAGAAAGAGAGGGAGACAGACAGACAGAGAGAGAAAGAGAGACAGAGAGAGAGAAACAGAATTAGACAGAAAGAGACAGAGAGAGACAAGGAGAGACAAAGGCAGATACAGAGAGAGAAGCAGAGAGAGAGACAGAGAGAGAGAGAGAGAGAGAGAGAGAGAGAGAGAGACAGAGAGACAGATAGAGAGAGAGAGACAGAGAGAGAGAGAGAGATAGTGACAGAGACAGAGAGATAGATAGATTGATAGATAGATAGATAGAGAGATAGGTGGGGTGGGCAAGAGAAAGAGAGAGAGAGAGAGACATGAGAGGGGTTAGTAAACGAGGTAAAGCAAAGGAGGATCAGCTATTTACATTTGAGGTCAAATCCATATATTAGAACAATAGTTGATGTGACTGCGAACCATGGGTCAAACAACGAACTTATTTTTAAGGTTTACATATACGAAATGTCTTTAACTTCCTTTCAAATGTTTTCACCGAATCCAATACATCGTACATCTGTATTTGTTAGGTCCCATTTTTTTTTCTTTACTTAGATATTTGATCTGATACAAAGCCTTCTAAAATGACAATTGTGTCTGCGGGAATGTCCTTACTAGTTCATTTAGATTGTTCACTGAGACTGTGTAATGATATTAGGAGACGTTGGTGTATCAAAAGCGATGGCTATTTTTGGCAATAGTCGATAGATCTTTCATAAATGTTGTGGAAAGGTTCGTGGATTTTATAGATATTTCTTCTACATCGAAAAGACTGGTAATTCAGATGATACATTTTGACGAATTCTGACTGACCGAATCCTCTAGGACAGTGGTTCAAAACCTGTGGTTCGCAGACTCTTGGTGGTTCGCAAAGGTATTATTGGGGGTCCGAGAATTAAATTCAAAATTTCATCTCTCCCTCTTTCTCTTTCTCTCTCTCTCTCTCTCTCTTTCTCTCTCTCTCTCTCTCTCTCTCTCTCTCTCTCTCTCTCTCTCTCTCTCTCTCTCTCTCTCTCTATATATATATATATATATATATATATATGTGTGTGTGTGTGTGTGTGTGTGTGTATATAATGATGAGGATAAGCATATTGAACATGAAATTCAAAACATAGTATCAGTAGCAAAGTAGCATTAACCATCTTATTAATGAGATAACGATAAAGTATTTTTTTTCCTGTACTGTATTTCTTATTCCTTTTTATTCATGTTAATTTATTTTCCTATTTTTTCATATTCAATTACATGTCTTTCTGTTGAGATGAATCAAGTAAGACGAGCTGGTTACTAGTTTTAAATAAAAACCTTTGGAAAACTCGTTTAAATAAAATGGATTCTTGGTAGTGAATAGGATTGGAAACTTTGGTACTGAATAGGATTGGAAACTTTGGTACTGAATAGGATTGGAAACTTTGGTAGTGCATAGGATTGGAAACTTTGGTAGTGCATAGGATTGGAACCATTGGTAGTGCATAGGATTGGAACCATTGGTAGTGCATAGGATTGGAACCATTGGTAGTGCATAGGATTGGAACCATTGGTAGTCAATAGGACTGGAACCATTGGTAGTCAATAGGATTGGAACCATTAGCAGTGAATAGGATTGGAACCACTGCTCTAGGGTGACAGTCCTCTGAACCAGTGATGACCAATTTCGTAATTTCTCAAGTGTTAAGAAAGACTTCGCGATTGACACTTTCAACAAGGAATTTTGTTTCATGGCTGTTTAGTAATTGATTTTCCCGATTTATAATAATAGCGCTATTTTTGGTCCATGGCTTCATTCTAATTTCATAAATGAAAACTCTTACATCTGCCTCATTTAAATTGTTGTTTTGAGGTAGTTCTAACAAAAAAAATAAAAAAAGATAAGAATAAGAAAATAAAAATAAAAAGACAAGAATAGAAAAAGAAGAAGAAAAAAAGAAAAAATCAGGCCTCGAGAACCAGGTTAACACAAATAGTACATGTAGCCGGACCAGACACCGGAATCCAGAAGTAACTCCATTAACCGTAAAAGTTGCAGGTTGAGTGACATCAAAGTTCCTGCAAGCGAGTGAGTTGCAACGAGTGAGTTGCAGCGAGTGAGTTGCATATATATATATATATATATATATATATATATATATATATGTGTGTGTGTGTGTGTGTGTGTGTGTGTATGTATATATATATATATATATATATATATATATATATATATATATATATATATATAAATATATATATATATATATTTATATATATATATATATATATATATATATATATATATATATATATAAAAGAAAGAGAGAGAGAGAGAGAGAGAGAGAGAGAGAGAGAGAGAGAGAAAGAAAAAGAGAAAGAGAAAGAGAAAGAGAAAGAGAGAGAGAGAGAGAGAGGAGATCCTTCAGGGACTTGTCCAGGCGACAGGACAAGCTCCTTATCCAGTATGCTAATGTAAGAGGATTTAGAACGCACATTGGAGAAGCGATC
>BOPN01003189.1:15000-17500 GCA_017312705.2 Penaeus japonicus | reverse complement strand
TATATATATATATATATATATATATATATATATATATATATATATATATACACACACACACACGCACACACACACACACACACACACACACACACATATATATATATATATATAGATATATATATATATATATATATATATATATATATATATATACACACAATTACACACACATATATATTTATATATACTTAAAAAAATAAATGTGGAATGTCGGGTAACGAACTGACTACCGGACTACCCTTACAATGCCTCACCAAACACACATCCCTGTTTCTCAACTTATCAAATACAAATCTCTCTCCTTCGCCCTGCAGTGTCAACTCTAATTCAACCAGCATCAAACGGTAGGCTTACGTGGATTGCGAGAGAAGGCAGAGAGAACGTAGAGTGAATCTAAATCCAATAGACTATTTCCTGGCGTTGATCACAAACGGGATTTCACTGCCTCTGTCTATCTGTCTGTCTTGCTCTGGCTTGTAATTTCTCGCTCTCGCTTTCTCTTGTTTTATCCGTTGGTCTGTTTCTCCCTTTATCCGTGTCTATTTGCATGTCTCTCAATTCTAATTATATTGCTTTATGTCTGTCTGCTTGCTCCTCCCTTCTCTTTATATCTATCTACCTATTTTTTTGTTTTTATCTATCTATCTGTCAGTTATCTATTACACTAATTTTAGTTTTCTTTCTTTTAATTTCATCTTTCTAGTACCGATATATATCACATTTAAATAGAGATACAAATTTACATTAACATTAACATTAACATTTTTTTTTTTTTTTTTAACTACAATCCTTCACGTTGTGATACTTTCCCCCGAAATAGAATATCCAGCGAGTTAATAGATGTTTCAAAACACCCTATCACACCTGGTAATTTTTTTTTTTTTTTTTTTTTTTTTTTTACCTATATTGGAATGTGGTTCGGTTGATAAAATCCAACTCTGGTTATGCTTCGGTGTAAGAGTGGTTCAACTGGTTCTATCATTTTGGTCGTTTGGTTCCTATAATTGGTCGTTAGGTTCGTGTGCGTTCCCTCAGATTGGTAGTGGGAAAGTGTAGGTATAATTTGATGATAAAAAGATATACGTTTTAGTATTACTGCAGTGCGGATTCTACGTCTGTCCGTACAATCAGTATTCCCAATATTAGTGTGTTTCTAGAGGAGATAGATAGATAGATAAAAAGAGAGAGGGGGGGAGGGAAGGAGGGAGGAAGGGGGTTAGGGGGAAGGGAAGGGAGGGAAGGAGAGAAGGAGGGAGAGCGCGAGAGAGGGAGAGAGTGAGTCATCACGGAAATAGAGGAGGGACAGATGGGATGGAGAGAGAGAGGGAGGGAGGGAGGGAGGGAGGAAGGATGGGAGGGAGGGAGAGAGATTGAAATATATATATATATATATATATATATATATATATATATATATATATATATATATATATATATATATATATATATATATATATATATATGTATATATATATATGTATATATATATACACACATATCTATACAGATATATATATAGAGAGAGAAAGATAGATAGATAGATAGATAGAGAGAGAAAGTCATAAAGACACAGCCATAAAAAAGGGACAGAAATAATACCAAGGAACTAACCCCTCACCTGCAACACTGCAACGCACGACCTTCCAACCCCTTAGGCAACACAACCCTCTAATCCTTAAGGCAACCCCTACCCCCCACCCCCACCCCCACAGACCCCCACCCCCACAGACCCCCACCCCCACAGACCCCCACCCTCCGAACTGCGTCACCGAGGTACGTTGACGACAGCGGGTGCAGCGCGGAGGCCTCCCTGTCGCTGCTGCAACAGTCGACAAGTTGCATATATTGACTCAGCCACACACGGTCTCGCTCTTTGTTTGTTCTGCGATCGAGGGTTTGGGATGTACAAGCCGTGCTGTTTGCTTCACGGAGGTCTCGGGCTGCGTCCGTGTCTGCGCGAGGGTGTGTGCGTGTCTGGGTGTGTCTGTGCGTGTCTGTGCGCAGGAGTTCGGGTGTCTGTGTTTGTGTTTTTGTTTGTGTTTGTGTGTTTGTGTGTTTGTGTTTGTGTTTTTGTTTGTGTTTGTGTGTGTGTGTGTGTGTGTGTGTTTGTGTTTATATTTGTGTTTTTGTATGTTTTTGTTTGTGTTTGTGTTTGTGTTTGTGTGTGTGTGCGTGTGTGCGTTTGTGTTTATGTTTACGTTTGTGTTTTTGTTTGTGTGTGTGTGTATGTGTGTGTGTGTGTGCGTACGTGTGTTTGCGTGTGTGTGAGTCACGTACACTATCTTGATTAGAGACTTTTTTTTTTTTTGTTTCTTTATATTTTTACCTTTAACATCATGTTGCATGTGCCATCGTGTCTGCAACTCCTAAAATTAAGAACACACTTCAAAATCCTTGAAATCACGCGAAAACTAGTTAGGAAAGTTGCTAGAATATGTAAGCCATGTAGAATATTCAATATCTTTGATCGCAGCATGTTTATATATACTATGCGATG
>BOPN01003189.1:5000-7500 GCA_017312705.2 Penaeus japonicus | reverse complement strand
AAGAAAAGAAAAGAAAAAAAACAACCAAGTCTCAGAAAAAAAAAATCAAATCTTTCTCTCCTTCTCTCTCCATTAAGCTAAGAACTAAGGGAATAAAGGGGGGGAGGAGGGGAGGGGAGGAGGGGGAAAGGAAAGATAGTTAAAAAAAAAAAAATAAGCAAAAGGGGGAGGGGAGGGGGAGGGGGAAAAGATAGTAAAAAAAAAAAAAAAAAAAGCAAAAGGGGGAGGGGAGGGGAGGGAGAAGGAAAGATGGTAAAAAAAAAAAAAAAAAAAAAGCAAAGGGGGAGGGAGGGGAGGAAAGGAAAGATAGTAAAAAAAAAAAAAAAAAAGCAAAAGGGGGAGGGGAGGGGGAGGGGGGAAGGAAAGATAGTAAAAAAAAAAAAAAAGCAAAAGGGAGGAGGGGAGGGGAAAGGAAAAGATAGTAAAAAAAAAAAAAAAAAGCAAAAGGGGGAGGGGAGGGGAGGGAAAGGAAAGATAGTAAAAAAAAAAAAAAGCAAAGGGGAGGGAGGGGAGGGGGGAAAGGAAAGATAGTAAAAAAAAAAAAAAAAAAAAAAAAAGAAAAGGGGGAGGGGAGGGGAGGGGGAAAGGAAAGATAATGCAAAAAAAAAAAAGCAAAAGGGGGAGGAGGGGAGGGGAGGGGGAAAGGAAAGATAGAAAAAAAAAAAAAAAAAAAATAAACAAAAGGGGGAGGGGAGGGGAGGGGGAAAGGAAAGATAGTAAAAAAAAAAAAAAAGCAAAGGGAGGGGAGGGGAGGGGGGAAGGAAAGATAGTAAAAAAAAAAAAAAAAAGCAAAGGGGGAGGGGAGGGGGAGGGGGAAAGGAAAGATAGTAAAAAAAAAAAAAAAAAAAAGCAAAAGGGGAGGGGAGGGGGAGGGGGAAAGGAAAGATAGTAAAAAAAAAAAAAGCAAAGGGGGAGGGGAGGGGAGGGGGGAAGGAAAGATAGTAAAAAAAAAAAGCAAAGGGAGGGGAGGGAAAGGAAAGATAGAAAAAAAAAAAATAAGCAAAAGGGGGAGGGAGGGGAGGGGGGAAAGGAAAGATAGTAAAAAAAAAATAAAAAAAAAAAGCAAAGGGGGAGGGGAGGGGAGGGGGAAAGGAAGATAGTAAAAAAAAAAAAAAAAAAAAACAAGGGGAGGGGAGGGGAGGGGGGAAGGAAAGATAGTAAAAAAAAAAAGCAAAAGGGGGAGGAGGGGAGGGGAAAGGAAAAGATAGTAAAAAAAAAAAAAAAAAAAAAAAAAAGAAAACAAGGGGGGACGGGAGGGAGGGGGGAAAGGAAAGATAGTAAAAAAAAAAAAAAAAAAACAAAAAGGAAAAAAAAAAGTAAAAAAAAAAAAAAAAAAAAAAAAAAAAGCAAAAGGGGGGAAAAAAAAAAAAAAAAAAAAAAAAAAAAAAAAAAAAAAAAAAAAAAAAAAAAAAAAAAAAAAAAAAAAAAAAAAAAAAAAAAAAAAAAAAAAAAAAAAAAAGGGCAAGAGAGAAAGCGAAACCAGAATGAAATCAGAACTTCTCGCCCCTTGCCGTCTCTCTTCCAACCTGGGCTCAGCTAATGCCCCTGAAAATCGTCGCTTCTGGCACTGTGCCCTCGGAATAAAGGGTCATCATCACTCTGTTCAGAAGTGATGAACTGTGAACAACATTCCTCTTCACTCACGGGAACTGTGTGCTGTACTCTGGCGCAACGAGGGAGGGAGGGAGGGAAGGAGGGAGGGAGGGAGGGATGGGGTAAGAGGAAGGAGGGTGTGAGGGATGGGGTGAGAGGAGGGAGGGAGGGAGGGATGGGGTAAGAGGGAGGGAGGGATGGGGTGAGGAGGGGGAGGGAGGGAGGGAGGGGTGGGAGAGAGGGAGGGAGGGAGGGAAGGAGGGAAGGAAGGGAGGGAGGGAGGGAAGGAAGGAGGGGAGGAGGGATGGGGTAAGAGGAGGGAGGGATGGGGTGAGAGGAGGGAGGGAGAGAGGAAGGGAGGGATGGGGTGAGAGGAGGGAGGGAGGGAAGGATGGGGTAAGAAGAGGGAGGGAGGGAGGGAGGGAGGGAGGGAGGGGGGGAGGGAGGGAGGGAGGGAGGGAGGGAGGGAGGGAGGGATGGGGTAAGAGGAGGGAGGGAAGGAGGGAGGAGGGATGGGGTAAGAGGAGGGAGGGAAGGAGGGGAGGAGGGAGAGAGGGAGGGAGGGAGGGAAGGAGGGAGCGATGGAGGGAGGGATGGGGTAAGAGGAGGGAGGGAGAGAGGGATAGGGTGAGAGGAGGGAGGGAAGGAGGGAGGGATGGAGGGAGGGATGGGGTAAGAGGAGGGAGGGAGGGATGGGGTGAGAGGAGGGAGGGAGGGAGGGATGGGGTAAGAAGTGGGAGGGAGGGATGGGGTAAGAAGAGGGAGGGAGGGAGGGAGGGAGGGAGGGGGAGGGATGGGGTGAGGGGAAGGAGGGAGGGAGGGAGGGATGAGGGGTAAGAAGAGGGAGGGAGGGGAGGGAGGATGTGGTGAAGGGAGGGAGGGAGGGGGAGGGAGGGATGGGGTGAGG